>OX578154.1:107422156-107702156 GCA_951213105.1 Amaurobius ferox | reverse complement strand
TGAAATTTTCAGTAACATGCTTGCAAATGTTTTGCAGTGTAAGGATACAGGCAACACCACTCAATTTTAAAATCGTCTGTTTTGAACATTAATCTCGTGTTCTGTTTTCTACCTGAATATTATGCCTCGAAAAACCCTCCTTCGATACGCTCTAAATAAGCGGATTGTAAGGACTTTAAATGAAAAAAATTAAAACTGAAATTTTAACATAAAAATTAAGTTCCATTGAGTTAGGTTTTCGAATTTTTATAACGTTTTCATATTTAGAGAATGCAGTAAAATATGAGATTTTCTTATTTTTCGTTCAGTTAGTGCCTCGCCATTTTCTGCGATTGAATTTTTACGTCTTGGAGCTGATCAAAAAAGAACAAACTAATGTTCCTTTCGGAATAAATTTTAATTTGAAGTCGAAAGTATAAAGAAATTTTAGTAGGCTATTTTCAAAAGTTTGCTTTCGATTTCATTCGATGAATACAAAAAAAAGTATAACACTAAAATAATTCTGTATTCCAAGATTTTGAAATTTATCTGTAAAATTCTCGAAATTATAAAGTGTCAAACATTAATAGTAGTCAAAGTATGGACGGAATGTCTGAGATAGGGTTCGCAAACCACCTGTCAAAGAAAGTGTTAGCTTTCACATTGCCGTTTTAAATGACAAAAATTCGTCTGAGTTTCAAATTTTAAGGTCATAATTTTTAAACTAACTCTAATATAACATGAAATATCAATCATGCATAAAGCATTGATTATGAAACATTTTTGAACTGGATTGTAATTATATTCAAACATCTCTAAAATGCGATACAATCATCGGTGATTTTTACTTAATTATCACAAAACTACAATAATTTATTTTGCTTGAAAACTTAAAACTTCATCGAAAAAAAATTAACTTCATTCAAATGGCGTCGTCGAAATATAAATTTTCGTTAAAAAGTGGTTTTGTTGTAGAAATAATCGAAGTTGGATGATTATTTAGACTAAAAAATATTGTATTTGCGTTGGCGCAATATATAGATGCCTGGAAAATACGCAAATAGCGGTTTTATGACGGATGCAACACTCAATATAAAAATAAAATAAATTTAAAAATCCCGATTTTTACTTTGGGAAAAAATATAGATGCCTTATATTTTTTTGAAGTTGGTCATGTGATATCTTCATATTATATGGGTGTGATTATTATTTTAATTTTTATTTAAAAAACTACCGAACCTTTTTTGCTGAAATTTTTTTACATAATTTGTCATAATTTGAATATTTCCTAAAATTTTCGAAGCAATTTATGAATTTTAACTTTCCATAAAAGATGTTTGAAAATGAGGTCCCATAGGGTTCAATGTGAGTCATTTTTTCAACCCGGCAATCCAAAACTAATTGGGTGATATTATACATTTACATTCTCATATATCTCACAGACCATCTCAACAATATATTAACATTTCATTTTGATAAATCCATTTTTATGGCATTTGTGCGAACGGACAGACGGGTAGACAAAATGTACACAGTCATAAACACTTTTCAACTATATTGTAGAGTTAAAAACTAAAACTTGGCGCGGTCTTCTGCCGCTACCCCTATACCGCATTTGGCCACTGTCCTGATTTTCTGCTACAAATAACACGCGCACAAGCTTCTTTTCTTATGCGACATGTAATTGTAGAAAATTTAAACATCATAAATGTTGTTCAGCAGAGCACTTTTCCTTCAGGATTTTCTGTATAAAAAAAGCTCGACAGATTGTAATATATGTGTGAATTGTGAGTTTTCCAGAAGGGATTCGGCCTTCCGGGGGGAAGATGTGGTAGGAGTTTCACGAGGCTACCATCAAACTTTGACTATTGTAAATCCATCACCACCACTATAATGGCGTGTAAGAGCGCGCTGGACAAAAAGTATGCGTTTGTTGTGTTTCAGCCTACCGGAGATTTTTGATTCGTCTTTTGACTTCCGTCTCAATCTCCGTTAACAATCACGCTTTGACTGCGATTGTTGATTCCGCGACCGCTTTCCTCAAAATCTGCATAGTATTAAGTGTCGTGTTCATTGAGCTGTAAATGCTTTTTATGCCTTTACATGCCTTTTAGATCTTTAAATGCCTTTTATGCATGGGCCTCTTATGCATGAAATAAAAAATTTAAAAATATGTATAAAATTTCGAAATATAAAATAGCTTGGATTTAAAAAAAAAAATCCATCTAGTTCTAGAGTCCTTGATAACAAAGGCTATAAATAAGATAAATAACTTGTATAAATAAGATAAATAAGATAATAAGATAAATAAGATATATAAACTTGATAAATAAGATTCGGTGAAAATCCATTAATATGTGCAGCCTCGATTGTGTACAACAGAAATCGATCACAGACATATAGTCAATCTGATGGACATCTCCCCAAAAATAGTCAAAACGTGTTGAGGAGGTCTTAAACATATATTGGTATTAAAATCCTGAATTTGAGAATTTGATAAATTTCGTGAAAACAATACTTCGTCTGTACTATATTGTATAGTAATTGGACACAAAATTTTTAGTTTTTCAATAGTATAGTATTACTTACCTTAATCAGTTTTACACATAATTCCGTTTTATAAAAATACTGTATTATTTTCCTTAATATTTGTACACATATTTGTTTTTTAACACTTTCCAACGTAGTGGAAAATACGTAGTGGTTCCAACGTAGTGTCTTTGTTCAGTCTGTCTGCCCGTTCGCATGATAACTGCCGTTAAAATGACTTTATCGAAATGAAATTTTAGCCTGTCGTTCAGAAGGTCAGTGGGACATACGGGAATGTAAATAAATACTATCACCCCATTAGTTTTGGATTGAACTCGGGATGAAAAATAAAATACATTGAACCCTATGGGACTTAATTTTTCAAACATATTTTAAGCAAAGTTATGTTCACATATTACTTCGAAAATTTTAGGAAATATTCCAGTTGTCACATAAAATATATAAAAATGTTATTAAAATAGAATCATTTAAAATAAACCGTCGGGAAAAACACAGAAATAACAATGCACATAAAATACAGACAGAAAGTAACGAAGCAGAAAACATACAAAAAAAAAACTTTGAAAACAGTTGGGATTGGTATAAAATATGAGGCAAATTCAAGTAATTTAAAATCCCCATTGCAAGGAAAATTCGTTTTGGATGAAAAAAACAGAAACTTTATTTGTGTACAGTTGACAACCAACTATAAAATTATAACGCTATCACTATGGGAGGTTCTTTTTGCATTAATATCTCAACAACCCCTGGTCCCAGAAACTTGAACCATGGACTCAATTTCAGATGAGGCTATTTCTCGGCTTTCTACAATATTTCATGAAATTCGGTGCAGTCTGTCTTTCAAGTAAACAAATAGATAAACTTAAATAAACAGATAGATTTTCAATTTTTTAACTTTATCATACGTAGAATTAAGAAAGTGTAGTTTTCACCAAAATTTGAAAATTCGATATTTGGATGCAATATATGTTTTACTCCTGAACCCGTTTTCATTATATTTGCACGGAAGTCCATCCGTCTGTTTGTCAGGCTGTGGTTTTTTCATGTACGCGATAACAGTCACACCTATAAAGATATTTTCAGAGAAGCTTTATATTCGACTTTGTTATCGAAATATCTAAAAAACTAGATAAAAACATTTTTCATTCGAGCGAAAAGTTTGAAATGGATGGAAAAATATGTATTTTTAACACGGCAGCATAGGACAAAATTATACATAAACATGCATGAAACGGTTGATTTATGGTTTAATGATCCCGAGAATTCATAGTTTCAATCGTTGGGGGGGAAAAGCCGCGATACAATTTTTGTGTTCGTGACGTCACTAGTCCCCTCGAGGGCAAAGTTATTCCCATACATTGTCAGGTATGGTATTGTAACGAAACGTATCCTATATAATCGTGAGTGCATACGCAGGATATAAGAACGAGTCCAGGTTTATGGATAACTTACGTTTATTCACAAGCACAAAATAAACAGGAACAGTATACAATCAAACATCACTTAAATGCTCCACTTATTTCACAGAATAAGCTATAATATTCTCAAAACACTGGCGAAAATAATTTCACAAAACAATGCCTACTATTTTCAAAACATTGACAAAAATCACTCCACTGTATTGTCGACTGATGGAACGGAGTGATGAGTCCTTTTTATAACCTCTCTAAAGAAGCTTATAGAATCTCTGTATCTCAAAGATTGATCGTGCTATCGAGAAGTTTCTGCAACATTCAGGAACTCGCCAAATTGGCGATCAGTCGCCCATTCTTGCACCCCTTGCAGCCCTATGTTTCAATCCCTCTAAAGTGAAGGGTCACACGCTATATTGGAATTATTTGTACCCATGACGCTGTTTTTTAAAAAAATTCTTGTAATACTTGAAAAATTAACGATACTGAAAATGGATTCCAGTATGAGAAAGTCGAGCGGAGCCACACTCCAGTTTTTTTTTATATAAATTTATCTTTTTTTTATTGTCACCTTATTTTTGTGGGGTCGTCCTATTTGTTCCAAATATTTCTACCATAAACATGTTCCTTTAACCTTTCGTTTCGAAAGAAAAAAAAACATTAAAAAAAATCCGCAATTTATTCGCCATTAAATAGTTTCTTTGCGTAGGGCTTTTAGTATTAAAAGAATTTAAAAGCATTTATTTTCTGTAATCCTATAGAAAATTGAATTTGAAATGTTGCTCCGACTTACTGGGTGGTAAACCTCCATGAGGACATTTGAAAGGTAAACGAGCTTTGAATATAGTTTTTTATCTCCTTTTAAATTTATAATTAAAGTATTTCCTGACAGTAATACATGCGGCCGATCATACGCAAAAAAAAAAGAAAAAAAAATCTAATTTATGTCGATATCTTTAAAAATTAAGAAAATAAATTGGAATATACAAAATGTAATTATCGAAATAATGTTTAAAGGAAAAAAGATATAGAATGAAAAAGTGTATAACATTTTTTGTACGCGATTAGATAATATCCTTTCAAATATTAAGAAAAACGTATTTTCGAATGTTTTTTAAAATAAAATTATTTACTTACATTCTACAGCTACTTCAAATAAAGAAAAATGGGCTATTTCTTCTTTATATTGAGCTTACTGAAATGTCTTATATTTTCGGAAGAAAGACGTAAGAGTCGGTGTATGTGTGTGTACGCTCGTACGTATGTATGTATGCGCGTGTGTTTGTATATACCCATCTGCATTCGAGCACACGTTTAATTTGCAAGACACACGCGAGCACATGCTCACCTCAAAAAAACGCCTAATCACACCTGAGTCCAATGCTCAGGTACGTAATATGCCGTGGTTCAGAGACGCATCGAATGCTACGCCCTAAGAAGTCTGCGTATTATACCCTAAATACACCTTTTGCTCTCTAAGCCCTTTTGATACGCCCTATTATACAGGGTGATTCAAAAGTTCGGAGCGAAAGTAAAACGCTAGAGAAAAAATTTCTGGGTCGGAGAGACATGCGGTTTGCAGATTAATATTCATCGTGGTGGGGGATTTTTTATGGCATGAAGAAAAAATAGCTCAAAATCTCGACAGTAGGGGGCGCTGCTGCAGATATAGCCAAGGAGGTGACTTATGCATATCGCTCACGCAACGCAAAATTATGATCAGACAAAAATATTATTGAATACCACTCCACACGGCACGTCAAGTGATGGAATTGCTACGGTTAACGTTTTAGCGCCGATCGCCTACTGAGCCGGCGTAGCACACATGAATGGCCTGCGAGATCCGCAGATCTCACACCCTGTGTTTTCTGGTTGTGGGGATACCTAAAATCACGGGTCTATAGAGGAAATCCCCAGTCCCTACCAGAACTGAAATATGCCTTACGGCAGGAGGTAGCAGCCATTCCCGTTGATTTGCTGTATCAGCGGTAATACCGCGACTGCATTCAGTACTGGAATGTGGTGGTGGATACATATTGAGCACTTGCAGCTGTAAATCATACTGAACTGAAATATCTAATTTCACACTTATTATCTCGCATTGTTTTTTTGCAGCAGCGCCCCCTAGTGTCGAGATGTTGAACTATTTTTTTTTTCACGCCATACAAAATCCCCCACCACGGTGAATATTAATCTGCAAATCGCATGTTTCTCGGCCCATAGATATTTTTTATAGCGTTTTACTTTTGCTCCGAACTTTTGAATCACACTCTATATATTTTACGACCTGTATATTCACTTTACAAAAATTCACTAGAGTGTGGCTCAACTCGAATTTACTTTCATAACTAGCTTTTTTTTTTCCAAATTTTGTAAGAAAACGTTTAAAAAATCGGTATTGTTGGTTCAATTGACTACAGTTACAGCAAGTTACCCTTCACTTCCAAGAGCTTGACAAAATCTTTAGATTGATACTTACAAATGCGCACCCTCGACGGTGCGTGTAATTTGTCTCCCCCCTGTGGATGGATTAATAACATCACGAATGCAAAAATTATAGCTAGACTATATTTTACTTTACAATACAGGGTTATGTATAGGGAAATTATAAGTTGAAACTACCACCTTGAATATATTTCTCTGCGGCTGAAAGACAAATCTGGAAGCAATGTGTACGCTGCTGATAATGAAAATATATCAGGTCTTCCCCTCGAAATTTTTCGGTTAATTCATTTTTAACACTTTAGAAAATAGTTGAAAAGAGTTTATGACTTGGTTCATTCTGTCTGTCTGTCTGTCCTTTCGTACGATAACAGCCA
The DNA here is from genome assembly GCA_951213105.1 of Amaurobius ferox. Lineage (NCBI taxonomy): Eukaryota > Metazoa > Arthropoda > Arachnida > Araneae > Amaurobiidae > Amaurobius > Amaurobius ferox. The sequence continues at coordinate 107,695,396 of OX578154.1, read as the reverse complement.
TAAAAATGACTTTATCAAAATGAAATTTAAGTATATTGTTGAGACTGTCTGTGGGACATATGGGAATGTAAATGAATAATATCACCCAATAATTTTGTAATGCATTGGGGTTGAAAAAATGAGATACATTAAACCCAATGGGACTTTAATTTCCAAACATTTTTTAAACCAAGTGAAAATTGACAAATGGCATCGAAAATTTCAGGAAATATTCAAATTATCCCATAAAATATATAAAAACTATTTTATCAAAAAAGGTTTGGATAGTTTTTAAATAAAAATTAAATTAATAATGACACCCATATAATATGAATATGTCATGTGGCCCATTTCATAATGAAATAGGGCATCCATTTTTTTTCCCTCCAGACTCAAAATCGTAATTTTTAAAGTTCCTTTAAATTTATATTGAGTGTTGCACCCGTCCTTAAACCGTTTTATTTTTGCATATTTTCTGTGCATCTGTATTCTGCGTGAATACAATTGCAATATTTTTTAGTTTACATGATCATCCAACTTTGATTATTTCTACATCGAAGCTTAATTTTAATGAATACAGAATATAAACAAACGATTGTAAGATGAGTTGCATAAGAAATACTGAATTTTTTTAAGCCCAATTATTTAGTTCTGTTTAGAATAAAAGTGTATGAATGAAATATTCCATAGAGAGCCAAACCATTTCTATTTCGATGACGTCATTTGAATAATGTTCATGTTTTTCTATGAAGTTTTAAGTTTTCAAGTAAAATAAATAATCGTGGTTCTATGATACTTTAAAAATATCACCGCTAAATGTGTTGTATTTTGCATTTCATTTGGAAAGAGTTTCATAATCAATGCTTTATGCATGATCGATTTTTCTTGTTAATAAACGCAGTGAAGCATTTTGGCAGACATGATATTTTCTTACCAAAGTCATGTTTGTAAACACGACGATTTTGTGTTATTTAAGGACATTTTTTCAGTTCGTGTCCATTAGAATTAACAACTGAGTGTGATTCCATTCGACTTTATCATGTGTATATTTTTTAAACTTCTTTTTTTTTAATTTTACAAGAAATTTTTTGAAAAATCTGTATTGCCGGTCCAAATGATTATAGCGTGTTACCCTTCACTTTCAAGACTTCTTCACAAAATATTGCTATTAATACCATACTTGACAATGTACCTCGGAGTGGGGAGGCGTAACTTTCCTTCACATTCCTCTGTCGGTCTGTCTGTCTATCTGTGCAATGTATGTATCCACTCTAACTCAAAATCTAATGTATCGAATTTCATAAAATTTAGTATGTTTACTATGTATTTCGTCTTGAGTGTGACCCTGGTACTGGCTAGTTTATGGTACGATTCGGAAAAAAAAGAACCCGTCTATTTTTGCGAATTGACAAACAAAAATCTCATATATCCACTCTAGCTGAAATACTAATGGACCCATTTTCACAAAATTTGGTGGAAAAGTTACTTGTGGGATGCTCTGGTGTTGATTAGATTTTATTACGATTTTCTAAAGAGAAACCTGCCTTTCTTTTGCGAAATGGCCAGCAGAAATTGCCAAAATCTAAAAAGAAGGCTACATATGCTCAAATGTATCCATAAAATGATTGTTTTATACGTAATTTTTGACGAGGAAAAGAAGAAGACCAACTGCACTACTCTAAGACTTACCGTTCTCGAGATATTTGATATTTTTGTCTTTAGAAACATGTCCAATTACCAAATAAAAACATAAATTCAATTAAAAATGCAATTTTAATATTATTTTGTGCAATTAAACTCAATGCATTATTGTCATGTCGCAATTCTGCGCCATGAGCCTTTTTGTATTTTCTGCAAGAGAAACATCCTTCTCTCCGTTCGTGCCTGTACAGTGTTTTTACTAACACTTGTTTCCATTGAAATTACATTAAAAAGCGCATTTCGTCGAAAAATCGTTGGATTGTCTGGACTTAGTGTCTGGCCGGGATGCGTGACGTTTGCTCGCTGTTGCCGAGGAGGAGCGCGCCGTCCAATCAGGAGGAGGCGAAATTTTTGCGAAGGAGAACTTTGCGTGGGCTCAGAGGACCCATGCTCGCTCTTTCCGTGCTGGAAGACTTCTACTGAAAGGTCGCATCGAAGGTTTTGTCTAATTTAGACAAAGGATTTAGCCGAAATGGCTAACTGGCGGAGATGGGCATTTTGGTTCTAAAGGAAACCGCCCCTGTATTTCTGGAGATGATTGAAGAAGATCCTGGATACTCACATTAATTATGCTGTACATCTTTTCTAAAATTTGTTTTTTCATTCCAGGAATCGTATCCGACACCGACTCCGGATTCGAAGGAGTTGAGTAACGGTTGTTCGAGTCGAGGCATAATGGTCGCATGACGGAACTTAAAGATTTTGGATTCTCCCTGGGAAAAACCTCCCTGTGAACATTTTGAAATCCCGCCTCAAAAACCGTGACTACCTGATGCTCCAAATTAAATAAAATTAAGAGATCAGGTAAATTTTCCTTTTACCGGAATCAATGATTCCGAGGCAGCACTGGCATAATGAGGACCAACCTCTAAATTAAATGGCTCATGTTGAATGTAATTTTGGTTAATTAAATTTAATATTGAAAACCATATGAATATTGAATTGAAATTAATGTGATATATAAATTTTGAACAGAGCAGATATTCTGATTGTTAATACATAAATAAAGCTCTGACTATAATTAGATAATTTGAAAGATAAATAGATATATATATATGCTGTTGAAATTCTTAAAATAAATATTGATTATTGATTTGAGTGACAATTGAGCCATGTTTTTATTGTGTTATGCTTACTTTACTCACTGTACTTCATTTAGGATTAATTCGCCTAAACTGGGAACTCCTTTAGATCTTGAACCTGGTGGTTTTGCTGTTAAATTTTTGAGACTAGATATGTCCAATATATGTCTCTTTGGCCTTTTGAAATTACGATCACGAAGTTGTGGGTGGTGGAGTCGGTAGGTGCTGTTTGTACTGACCCAGCTCCCACAAATTGGTGCCGTATCCCTTTCCCAGAGTATTACAGTGAGTGAGGTATAAATTTATGAAAGAGTGCAAAATTTTTTTATTGTGATTATATATATTGCAGTACTAATATGTCGAAGTAAGTTGAAAAATTCTTTTGTGGTGCAAAATATTTGAGTTAATGGGCATGAAAATTTTTGTTTATGTATCATTTATTAAGAAAAAGTGCAAAAGCACAGAAGCCCATATGCACCTGATTATATGTGTATTTGAAAAATATTTGTTGCATATATATTCTCAAATTCATATGTCATACACACAAAGTTTTATATGATAAAAGTAAATTTAAAATTTTCAAAAACACATACATTGACAAAACTGTTGAGGAACAGAAATAGTGAAATTATATGTTATACAAACTGTTTTTTTCATATTTCACATACATTTGGTTACTCACCTATGTTGACAGAGGTGATTAGTTGTCCAACAGTCACCTGACTCGATACTGTATTATCAATACAAACTCGATCTGGCAGTTTCACATACACTGGTTGCATATCAGAAATACTGACATAGTTTACATACAGATAGCACCCTTAGTCGCTACAGTCATCAAAGTTTTCGGTTTTCTGATAGTGCGTGGAAATCAGAGAAACGACATATTTCACATACAGTTAGTATTGCTGGTAGCCACAGTCATCAGTGTTTTGGTCTTACTGATAGTTTATAAAAATCAGAGTTGTTGGCACATTCACATACAATATTGTTGTTTTCCTACTATCACCTGGCTGGACACTGCATTGTCACACAAAAATTCAGTGATTGTTTTCTGACATTATCTTCACATACAAATTATTTTGCATCAAGTCAGATCCTCTTGTTGATCACATATTGGTGAAAAAGTGAAACCAATTTTCCACAATAAACTGTGCTTCGTGATAAATTTGAAATTTTTGGTGAAAAACCTTGTGCTAAAATGCCTAAATCTAGAAATACGAGAACAAGCAGGAGTAGAGACTCCTCTGCTCAACCAAGAGTGTCCAACCACCGTATCCCTTCGGTGTCTCCACCACGACTTTCTCCAAATGCTGGCAGATCGGCTTCCGCTGTCAGAGACTCTAACAAAATGAAAATTGGAATTGGATCACAGTTCCTTGGATCCATTCCAAGTTTTGCTGGCAATGCAAATGAATCTTTTCACGAATTTTTGGAGAAATTTCTTCTTGTCGCTGACCATGCCGAATGGTCTAATAGAGATAAAATTTTTGTGTTGAAATTGAAGTTATCTGGTCGTGCTGAAAGACTGATAAAATCCATCCCGAAACTAAACCAAAGCACGAATTTTTCAGAATTAGTGAATACACTCAAGGACAATTTTATGAAAAAAGAAAATATTGCCAAGAATGTCGCTTCCCTGGTCAACTGTAAACAGATGACAAATGAAAGCGTACGTGATTATGCGAATCGAATAGAGGCCGAATCCTATGTTGCCTTTCCGCAAGATGTTGTGTCTGATAATGAAGATTCCTTGAGAACTGCTATTTTGATCAACTCATTCAAGAAAGGGTTGAAAATCAGTATTCGAAAAGCTGTTTTATCTGCAAATCCACAGTCATTTGAAGCTGCAAAAGAAATTGCCATTCTGGAAGAAGAAGTGCAGAATGAAGAGCTAGAAGAAATGACAGAAGACATAAATGCTGTGAGAATTGAAAATGACCCTAAACATGAAATTGAAGAACTGAAGAATGAATTAAATTTAAAGAAAGAATTTGAGAAATTAAGAAGAAAATTTAGTGAAAATTCAGAAAAAAGAAAGAAAAGACTGAATGAAATAAGAGAAGATCTGGAAAAGAGCAATTCCAGTTTTGAAGAATCTTTCCTGGATACGCCCTCTACAAGCAGATACAAGGAAAATGAATTGGAAGAAGAAGATTGGGAAGATATTCCAGTAAAGAAGAAACATAAACCATCAACATCTTTCAGAACTTCTACACCATCCAGAAAATCTGAAAGTAGAAACCGTTTCAGTCAAAGAAGAATTCCAGTTGCCTCACAGGAAGAAGAGTGGTACGTTAAAAGTCCATATCAAAATTATTCTCCAAGAAAGAACTCTCATATTTTTGAAAGTCCATATCAAAATTATTCTCCAAGAAAGAACTCTCATATTTTTGGAAGACCTTTTCGTAACAGTTCATATAGAAATTCAAATTTTAGAAATTCCTTTGATAATTATAAATTTCAAAACTTCAATAATTTTGGATATAGAAGAAATAACAGATATTTTAATAATAGATTTGGTAATAGAAGACAATTTGGAAGACAGAATTTCAAAAGACAAAACTTTCAATCTCAAAATTTAATAGATTAAATTCTGAAGTCAGCTGCATGACTGATTTTGAAGCTCCTTGCCAAAACAATTTTCCTATTATTCAAGTTTTTGTTGAAGATGTTAAATTGAATGCATTAATCGACACTGGAAGTTCCATAAACATTATCTATGGTGATGCCTTACAGAAAATTGATCCTCGAAAGGTGAAAATAAAACATACATCCAGGATTGTGAAGGGAGTTGGAGATAAAGATGTTTTGGTTGATGAGAAAGTTTTTTTCCCGTTGACTGTTGGAAAAGACGTCATGGTGATTGAATGTTGCATTTTAAACATACCTGCACCTAACGAATACAACATGATTTTAGGAAGTACTTTTCTGCATAAAAGTAAAGTGACCATTGCCTTTGGACACAAGGATGTTCAACCTGAAATATCTGAGTGCAATGCTATAAATTATAAATGTGACAGAAGAAATTACAATTTTACAAATGATGTAGATTATAGATCCAAAGACGCAAATTTTTCAAGAAATTATGAAAATAAGTGTAATAATGGATATTTATTTGAACAAAACAATTTTCACAATGAATTTAGAGATGTTGATTTTAGAAATTTTGATGCAAATGGAAATGAAAGGTCAAATTATGAATGTGAAAATGATTTACATGAAAGACAAATGAATGACAATGTACATACAGACAGATTTTTGACAAAAGACAATACCAGTAACAATGAAATATTTCAGACAGATTGTGATAAACATGATGAAGGAAGTTCACAACAAAACCAGGCAATAGGGATTGCCAAAGCTTTCAACAAATGTGTTTTGAAACCTTTTACTGAGTCATTTATTAAATTAAAAAGAAATTACAAAATTGAAAAAGACACGACAATTTTGCTTGAACCTATCAATAATAAAGAATTTTCTGCAAACAAAATTTTCGTAGCCAGAAGTATCCACAAAATTCCTGAAAATGACTTTTTGTATGCTAAAGTTGCAAATCCATCTGAAAAAGTTGTTTATATAAACAAAGGTATGAAATTGGGAACTTTCGAAAACATCCATGAATCTGATATTGACATAAATAATAGAGTTGACATTGAAAACTGTATTGAAGAAAATGAAACATTTGATGCATGGGGAGGAGATTTTGATTTGAAACATATGAATATTGCACAAAAAAATTTGCTTTTGAAATTACTAAGTAAATATAAACATGTTTTTGCTAAAAATATGAAAGAATTGTCTGGATGTGACACTATTTTGCACGAAATTAACCTTGAATCTAACATACCTGTTAGGCAAAAGCCATACCGCATTCCACATAATTTACAGAAAGAACTTTCACGCCAGGTAAACGAACTCCTTGATGCAAAAATCATTCAGCGCAGTACATCACCTTACAATACTCCAGTGCTTTTTGTGAAGAAACCTGATGGAAGTTACCGTTTGGTAGCGGATTTCCGAAAGTTAAATAAGATCACTATTGTTGAGAACTATCCGATTCCAAATATATCGGAATTAATCGATAACTTGTCTGGAGCCTTGTATTTTTCTACCCTGGATCTAACCAGTGGATTTTACCAATTGTGTTTACATCCTGATGATTACCCAAAGACTTCTTTTTCAACACCTGATGGCCACTTTGAATGGACCAGAACCCCATTTGGTCTTAAGAATGCGCCTGCATCCTTTCAGAGACTGATGTCTCTGGTGCTGGCTGGCATATCTGGAATTTACATAGATGATATTATCGTCGCTTCAAGAACATTCGAAGAACATTTGAAAAAACTAGAAGAGATTTTTGTAAGATTAAGTAAACATGGTCTTAAATTGAAACCAAGTAAATGCCATTTTTTCAGAAAAACAATTAAGTATCTTGGATTTTTGGTATCAAATGGAAAAGTACAACCTGATACTCATAATTTGGAAGTTGTAGAGAAATTCAAAATCCCTAAATCAATTAAGAATGTGAGACAATTTCTTGGACTCACTGGATTCTATAGAAAATTCATAAAAGACTATGCAGAACTGACTTTGCCATTAACAGAATTATTGAAAACTAAGAATAATGAAAGCAAAAAGAAATTTATTTGGACTAATGAAGCTCAAAAATCTTTTGAAATTTTAAAAGGAAAACTTCTATCAAAACCTATTTTGACCCTTCCAGATTTTAGAAAACCATTTATTTTACATACCGACGCATCAAATCACTCTTTAGGTAGCTATTTGTCTCAAGAAGATGAGAATAAAATTTTGCATCCAATATCTTACGCAGGCAGAAATCTTAGCGAAGCAGAATGTAAATACAGTGTTGTCGAAAGAGAAGCATTAGCTGTTGTTTGGGCTACAAACTATTATAAACATTATTTAATTGGAAAACCTTTCACAATTTTTTGTGACCAAAAATCTTTGTCCTTTGTATTTAAATTAAAAGATCCTACATCTAGATTGGCAAGATGGATCGCATCTCTATCACAGTTTGATTATCAAATAGTACATAAACCAGGAAAAGCAAATGTAGTTGCTGATTATATGTCAAGAAATGTAGATGAATGTACAAATACTATTGACAATATTCCACAAAGATTTGTGTCACAATATAAAGTTATAAATCAAAATGTTAATCAAAATTTTCCAAGTGTAAATCAAAATTCTCAAAGTTCTAATAATGTAAACAATACTAATAGTAGCAATAGAAGAGAATCAGAAATCAATTTGAATCCAGTCAATACAAATGAAGCAAATGAAATTTGTGCTGTTAATAATAATGAAAGTGAAATGCAAAATGAAAATAACATGCAAATTGGTCAATTGGAACAAACATTTACTTGTCCCACCTTGCTCATAATAATTAAGAATGCTCAAAAATCTGACCCAAGGTGCAATAAAATTATAGATCTCTTAGATAAAAACATAAAACCTTACCCACAAACTTTGGTATTTTTTAGAAAAGATGATATACTTTGGTGTACGCACAGGTATCCCAAGCGTAGACATCAAGAACAAGAAAGAGTTGTTGTTCCGCAGGAACTTGTATCTGAAATTTTATGGCTGCATCATGATTGCCCTACTTACGCACATTGTGGATTTAGAAGAACTTTAGCTTCTGTAAGTAGAAAATATTTTTGGCAGGGAATGTATTCCCAAACACAAAATTATGTTGCATCATGCGAAATTTGTGTGGTAAATCGTGGCTTTAGAAATAACAGAGCACCCATACAAAGATTTTCGAAGTCCACATACCCATTTGAGCGTATCGCCATGGATTGTGTCGGACCATTACCTATATCAAGATCTGGAAATAAATTCATATTGGTCATAACTGACTATTTTACAAGATGGCCTGAAGCATATCCCTTAGCTTCAATTAAAACTGAAGACATTTTAAGTTGCTTAGAGCACTACATGGCTCAGCATGGTATACCCAAATTCATCGTCTCGGATCAAGGGACGAATTTTGTTTCTAGAACAGCAAGATGCTTTTATAAGAAATTAGGAATAATAAAGAATACTACTACTGCCTACATGCCATCTGTAGACGGTTGTGTTGAAAGATTAAATGGTACTTTGATCAGATCCTTGAAAAATATTGCATATAACGATAAAGATAATTGGGACAATCTGATACATTTTGCTTTATTGGCACATAGAAATGCCATACATGCTTCTACGGGTGAATCGCCTGCTTATTTACTCTATGGTAGAGATTTAACAGTTCCAAATACTTTGATCACTGGATTTAAACCTCCGACATATGAATCAACATATGATTATGGAGAAGACATGAGATTCCGACTTAAAAGAACATATGATGTAGTAAAAAGTAACTTACAAAAAGCTGAAAATTCACAAATTTTACAACAGCATAAGAAAGCAAAGATGCCCAATATTAAAGTTGGTGATTTAGTGTATCTTTACACTCCCTTTTTACCTCAAGGCCAGTCAAGAAAACTGAGCTCTTTTAACAGAGGTCCTTTTAAAGTGATAAAACAAACTTCTGCTGTTAACTTTTTGATCAGACATGTGATGAATCCCAAAAATGAACAACTGGTTCATGTGAACAGACTGACTCTTTTACCTCCAAGAAGAGAGGAATTGCAAAAATTTTCAAAACAAACTCATGAAAGTCAAAAATTGAACTCTAAGCCAAATAAACTTACTCCTGTGATCACCGCTGAGAAAGACTCTGTGAAACTAAAATCTTGTTTAGCAAGATCTGGAGATAAATCTCAAAACAAAAAAACTGTGAAACGAGTAAGATTTAATTTGCCAAATAAAAGGGTAAATGAAAATGCTGTTCAGGCTAGATCAAATTTTCATGCAAATCAAAATCAACAATATGTTCAGAGAAATAATTCAAATAACTTTGATAATAGAGGAAATGGAAGAATCATTTACAACAATAACTTTAGAAATAGTTATATACCACACCAAAATCAGTATTACATGACAAACAGAAATACACGTACACCCTATAATCTTAGGAATAAAAGATTTTCACAATATTAAATTTTGGGTTGAGTTCACAATTTTACAGAAATTAAATTTTGCAAGAAAAGATTTCATTTTAAGTTAAAGTTTATACTTGTTTAAGTTTTATATTTCAATATTGTCTTTTAAAATAGAATTTATGAAAAAATTGTTGTGATTTTAAAAATTTATTGGAAATCTTGCATTAAGTTAAAAAAGTAAATAAGTAATTGATTTTGTGAACTATAATTTATGAATATTTATATTATAATTTAAATAATAAGTAAATTTGTTAATTGACTCTAATTGGACTTTAAAATTTTTCGAGAGTCCTGTCTTGATTGACTTTGATTATATTGATGTGTTTTAATGTAAAAAAAAAAAAAAAAAAAAATGTTTGATCATTTGTTTAAGTTCATTAATGAAAATAATTAAAATGGTGTTGGTAATTGAATTGTTCCCCTAAGTAAAAGGGAGGAAATCTTGATTTTCTGAAGGAAATTTTGAATTTTGGAAAAAGTAAATGATTTATTAAAATAAAATTGAAATTAAAGGTGAAATTAATATAAAGTAAATATAAAGAATTAAAGTAATTGAAATAATTTAAGTAATCTGAAATTGAAAATGAAAAGTTTGAATTTGAAATATTTTGAAAATTTAATGAAATTTTTTCGAAGATCAAAAGTAAATGATCTCTTTTGAAAAATGTTTTGAAACTTTGTTGCTGAGAGAGGTGAAATTTTTGGCTGATGTGTTGTTGAAATTCTGTTCTCTTGAAATTCCATTTCACATTATTGTTTTTTTTTGACCAGCAGTTTTCAAACATCTACACAAATTTCAGTTAGACATCATATTTTATGCTGCAACCCCTTTTTCTGAAAGATGGCTGGTGGACGCAAACATGGACATATTTACATTGGAGCACAGATGAAGAAGCAGCTTAGCAAATTAATTGTCCGAACTTTTGTGGCAGGACTGGAGTCCTGGACGACAACTTGCTCCGAGCCTACCTAGGACGGTTGTGATTGGCCAGGTGGGAAACTGGTGAAGCTATGAGGATGATGATGATGAAGAAGATGATGATGTTGGGATCAGCGCAAGCTGCCCAAAAATTTTGATGATATCCGTTGCTTCTGAGGCATGTCCTGGCGTCCTGTTTCTGCTGCAATCGCTTCCTGCACGCGAGTATTTTTTTTTCCTTTTTCTACACCCCCTTTTTTTTTAGTGTTGGCAACTCGTTAGTCCCCGCCGAGTTTGCTCTTTTGATGTGTTCCTGCTCTTTTACATAACTGACGTGAATTTCAGGAGAAATTTTTCTCCTTCTCTCTCTCTCAGTAGACAAATGTATATAAATGTAAATTTTTGTTTGTGACATGAAATGGTCACTTGTTGAGTTATTACAGAGTGAAATTTGTTAAAAGTAAAGTAAATTGAAATTTTAAGATAAATTAAATAATGTAAATATAAATGAATAATTTAAAGTAATTTATGAAAGTTGAGTCAGAATGAGAAAATTCTGAATTGTCTTGATGACAAAAATAAGTTGAATTAAAGTTAATATTGAATATGGTGAATAATTGTTGAAATTGTTGAAATTGTTGAATAATGGTCGAAAAGTTGAAATGATGAAAAATTGGAAAGTAAATGTAATTTAAAGTTAATATGTTGAATTTGAAAGTAATTTAAAGTGAAAGTTAAGATTTTAATGAAAGTTTTGAAATTAAATATTGAAATTGAAAAATGAAAATATTGAAAGTGACTTTGTTCTCAAAAAGTGAGACAAGTTTTTGAATGAGTAAATGAATCTCATTACCTGATTATGACAAATTTAAATTAAAATTAATTTTCAAAATATGTAATCCTTAAGAATTTTTGTGTCACTTGTGTGTTTGAAAGTGACAATTGTTTGAATTTTTTTGAATTGTTATATTGTTAAGTTTGTAAATTCATATTATATCATATTTTATTTTTCATATCACCTGGTTGATCTCAATGTTGTCGATTGAGATATTGTGTTGTCAGGCAAAGTGCCTTGACAAATTTAGTGTAATTTAAATGTGAATTTTTGTAAAGGTTCCTTTAAGATGTGGTGACGCCTTGTCATCCTTTTGGTTTTCTTTTGGTCTTTACCTGTGGTGATGAGTGGCTTGGCCAGTCATTCAGATCTACAGTGTTGTTGCTTTTGAGAGAGGTGATCGATCGCACTTTTCTCGCCCAAAATTTTGTTTTAAATTATTTTACACTTACAGGTTCCTAAGATTCTTTGTAAATTTTGTGTTTTTGTGTTTTGAGTGAGAGAAAAATTTTCCTCACTGTGTTCTGAAAATTTTTGCCTCCCAGAAGGGGAGAGCTGTCATGTCGCAATTCTGCGCCATGAGCCTTTTTGTATTTTCTGCAAGAGAAACATCCTTCTCTCCGTTCGTGCCTGTACAGTGTTTTTACTAACACTTGTTTCCATTGAAATTACATTAAAAAGCGCATTTCGTCGAAAAATCGTTGGATTGTCTGGACTTAGTGTCTGGCCGGGATGCGTGACGTTTGCTCGCTGTTGCCGAGGAGGAGCGCGCCGTCCAATCAGGAAGAGGCGAAATTTTTGCGAAGGAGAACTTTGCGTGGGCTCAGAGGACCCATGCTCGCTCTTTCCGTGCTGGAAGACTTCGACTGAAAGGTCGCATCGAAGGTTTTGTCTAATTTAGACAAAGGATTTAGCCGAAATGGCTAACTGGCGGAGATGGGCATTTTGGTTCTAAAGGAAACGGCCCCTGTATTTCTGGAGATGATTGAAGAAGATCCTGGATACTCACATTAATTATGCTGTACATCTTTTCTAAAATTTGTTTTTTCATTCCAGGAATCGTATCCGACACCGACTCCGGATTCGAAGGAGTTGAGTAACGGTTGTTCGAGTCGAGGCATAATGGTCGCATGACGGAACTTAAAGATTTTGGATTCTCCCTGGGAAAAACCTCCCTGTGAACATTTTGAAATCCCGCCTCAAAAACCGTGACTACCTGATGCGAATCTGTTGCTCCAAATTAAATAAAATTAAGAGATCAGGTAAATTTTCCTTTTACCGGAATCAATGATTCCGAGGCAGCACTGGCATAACGAGGACCAACCTCTAAATTAAATGGCTCATGTTGAATGTAATTTTGGTTAATTAAATTTAATATTGAAAACCATATGAATATTGAATTGAAATTAATGTGATATATAAATTTTGAACAGAGCAGATATTCTGATTGTTAATACATAAATAAAGCTCTGACTATAATTAGATAATTTGAAAGATAAATAGATATATATATATGCTGTTGAAATTCTTAAAATAAATATTGATTATTGATTTGAGTGACAATTGAGCCATGTTTTTATTGTGTTATGCTTACTTTACTCACTGTACTTCATTTAGGATTAATTCGCCTAAACTGGGAACTCCTTTAGATCTTGAACCTGGTGGTTTTGCTGTTAAATTTTTGAGACTAGATATGTCCAATATATGTCTCTTTGGCCTTTTGAAATTACGATCACGAAGTTGTGGGTGGTGGAGTCGGTAGGTGCTGTTTGTACTGACCCAGCTCCCACAATTATTAAAAACTAAAGAGAAATGAATTTGATTCTGCAGGGAAAGTCATATGCTGTAGACAAATAGATTTTTTTTAATTAAATTTCATTGTCTTTCCTGTGTTTAAATGTGTCTCATTTCTAATTATAATTCTAAAAACGTATAGGTCAATTAGGTAAAAACGTATAGGTCAAACGTATAGGTCTATTATAATTCTAAAAACGCAGGTCATTTGGTATGAGGATTCTCAAATTTTGCAATTCATTTTTCGTACTTCTAAATTCCATGTTCTCTTTGTTAAATTAAGTTTTAATTTGGAATCCTACACAGGTCGTATACTTTATAGGCATGAGTCCGTTCAAAGTCCTGCTTGGTGCTAGTTTAATTTCTTTCTCGGTTATATTTTTAAAATACGTTGCAAAAAGTTATTAACTTTTTTTTAAATTGACAGCGAGTGTGTACACCGATCGATTGTTTTGGAATCATTTGACCTATTTATGTTAATCGCTTTTAATGTCTTTTATGTTAATCTCTTTTAATGTCTTTATGTTAATCTCTTTTAATGTCTTTTATGTTAATCTCTTTTAATGTCTTTTATGTTAATCTCTTTTAATATATTTTATGTTAATCTCTGTATATGTCCTTTGATACAATTTACATTCATAGCGTAATAAAATGACCATTGCCTTGTTTTACTATACTACCATTATTCTCAATGGTCCCTTTTTACTATAGGAAATAATGGTACACAATTTTTTGAATTTTAACTAACTTCCAATCATGAAAGTTAAATTATACTTCCGGAGAAAAACATGATTTTAAATTAATTAATGACTCGTTATTTTTACTTAGTTAGAAAAAATACTAGACTTATGTGGAAAATCGCAATTCGAATTTTCGGCGGATCGGCACATTTTGGGACCGATAGAACACGAGAAAACTATTTTTATCGTAATGTCTGTGTGTCTCTCGGGCTGTGCAATCTATGTATCTACTCTAACTCTAAAACTAATGGACCCAATTTCACAAAATGTTATATCTAAATCACTCATGGATGCGAAATGCCTTTTGCGAAATGGCTCTCAAAGCTCGCATGTATCTACTCTAAAAAACTAATTGACTTAGTTTCACAAAATTGGGTAAATAAATAATTTGTGGGGGACCCTGGTACTGATTCGATTTTAGTACGATTCGAAAAGAAAGAATTTGCCTCTCATTATGAAATGTCCCGTTAAATCATTCTATATCCAAAATAAAAGACTATGTATGCTTAAATGTATCCATTAAATGTTTGTTTTATACATAAATGTTGGCGTTGAAAAGAATAAAACCAACCCCCTTACTCTAGGAGTAACCGTTCTCGAGATATTTTGGTTTTTCGCATTTTGGCCACACCGTCTTTTAAAATATATCCAGTTACCCAATAAAGACGAAAATTGAAGTAAAAGTACAAATCCATTGTTATTTTGTGCTATTAAACTCAATTCAATGGATTATTAAAGAAATAAAAATGAAATTAATTTTAAGTCTGTAGGATAAGTTACGTGCTGCTCACATCAGATTTTTAAAATGTTTTGAAAGGTTTTAAATAATATATCGTGCGTATAGTGATAACTGTGTACATTGTACGTGTTTCGAAAATAACCCTCCAAATGTAGCGCTAAAGCGCGACTCAACTTAAAGTATCTGAAATGTAAAGCATTGGTGTATTGCCTATAATATGTACATTTTAAATTAAAATATGTATTAAGGTAGCTCTCAATATACATTTTCAACCAATACTTTGCACTGTACCCATCAATTTAATTTCTGTTTGAAAATAGATCTAGAGGGCGAAGTAAAACCGCCAATGATTACTGAAACATCACAAAGTATATGCGCTTCACCTTGTTGTAAATATAGCTCGCTGGTGCGTACCTTTTAGTGCATTTACTCTGTATTAACGATCACTGGCTTGACTTGGGGTATGTGGCACGCATGGCATGAGTTGATTTCTATATCATACGTTTTAACTTCGTCACAGCAAACATCTTATAGTCCTCCATTTCGAGGATGCTTTCATATTTGCAACTGCTCAGCGCATTTGTAGCTCGACGAATTATTTCAAACTGCCGCAGCTCACTATTCCGGCCATCTCAATTTAATGTATATTTTGTTTGGGGGGAACACGTTTTTCCCGTATTTGATTGGCCTTACTTTTTATGCTAGCTTGGGGTTCATTCTGATTGCCCTCCCCACTTTTAAAAGAGCATGTTCGAGTCTTGCCCGGATGCATAGTTTACGCGCATGTAGACATCGTGATTTTCTCATTTGATGACGTCACCGCTAATTTGCAAATTTATCGGTCGTAAACGTCTCTGAACTCAACTGTTAACCCTGATGTTACTCGTCTGAATGCTTTATTCAACTTGTTTTCAATGGTGCATTACCTCAATTAAGTATGGTATATTTGGTCTCATAATACTAAGTATAATGTTATGTATAATGCATAAAGCTACAAAATGTCACAGTGGTATTAAAATCATTTTTGAGTTATCTTGTTCAGGCTGCGCACACGACAGACACACTTCGGGCATACCATTCAAGATCTTACGCACAAGAACGTCACAAATAAACGCGCGCACGCACTGAAGCATGCGCGTAAACATAACAATCAAATGCACACACGCATAAAAGCAAAAACACACGGACATACAATCACCCCTTCCATATGAATACACACATTTACATACACACACGCACACAAATATTTTCAAAAATGTTCTAAACGAATTCATGAGTTCGTTAAAAGTCCCTACCCTTCAGAGTCTCGTACTCGTGTCTTTGTTGCAGTAATATTAGAAAGGAAAAATGTTTAAGAAAAGAGAGCCGTACATGGACTTGTGTTATCTTTTGCCTTCCGTATCACGTTCAATAAACTTTGTCTTTAAAGAAACAATAGCGTACGTGACTTTTCCTTCAAAGTAAAGTTTACGTCTCTATTCTGTAAGTTTATGTCTCTCTGCCGCGTCCTATCTATTTCCAAGTTCTTATGGGGGTATTCGCAATCGATATTTTTATCAAGTGTGTGGATGGGATTGGATTTAGGTGAAAAGTTTACAAGTTGTGCAATCTCTATATAAAAATCTTGTAAATTGGCGTGCGATAATTTTCCATTTTGCACTATTTTATATAGGTTGGTTTCTTTGTCATTCCGTTTAGGTGAAATTTTGAAATCCATTTTTGACCTACTTATACCGAGTCGATTTTCCTGAAATTGAACAAACATTCGCATTTAAGATGACAATACGATATTTCAGTAAATTTGAGTTGACTACTCCCTGGATTGAGTTGACTACCCCAGAGTGAGCCCCCCCCCCCCTTCAGCACCAGAAATATGCCCAGAATGGCCCTTAAAAATCGCATTGTGATAATACTGTTTTTAAAATGTTCTATTTTATATATACATGGAGACAGAGAGAGAAATTAAGCCACAGAGTGAAGACCTTCTACTTTCCCTGCAATACATGGTAACTTATAGAGAAAGTCTTGGTATCATGCCGAAAATCGCAACTCGCGTTTACAACGGATCGACACATTCTGAGAGCTCTAGAATAGGAAAAAACTAGTTTGAGCGTGCCGTCTGTCGAATGTATGTATCCATTATAACTCTAACTCAAAAACTAATGGATCCAATTTCATAAAATTGGGTAGTTAAGTCACTTGTGCGTGGCCCTGGTGCTGATTTTTTTGGGGGAAAAGAATCCGCCTATTTTTGCAAAATTGCCCGCAAAAATTGCTTGCATCTACTGCAGCGAAAAAACTAATACATCAAATTTTGCAAAATTTGGTAAATAAGTCACTTGTGGGTAACCCTGGTGCTGATTAGATTTTGTTACGATCCAGAAAAAATAACCTGCCTTTTTTTTGTGAAATAGTCTGCAAAAATTGTCAAAATCTAAAATAAAAACTACGTATGCTCAAATATATCCATTAAATACTTATATTATAAGTAATTTTTAAAAACTGAAAGAATAAGACCAACCCCATTGCACTACGACTAGCCGTTCTCGAGATATTTTAGTTTTTTCGCATTTTCGCTGTGCCACCTTTAAAAATAAGTTCAGTTAGCAAATGAGAGCGAAAATTGAAATAAAAATGCAAATTCAGTGTCCTTTTAAATAAATATGGGTGTTATTTTGTTTTAAACTCAATTTTATGAATTATTAGAGAAATAAAGAGAACGTGAACATGAGTCTGCTGGTGCAGGGAAAGTCATGTACTGCCCACATCAGATTTTTTTTTGCAAATCTGTATTCTTATCTGATTTTCTGGTTTAAATCTTTGTTTTACGGTCTTAACTTAAGACGGTTCAACAACACATAATCAATGAAAGAGTGCGATTAAACAGAACACGGTTTTTGTTTCCGCTCCGTAAATTCAATTTACAGCGTTTCTGGAATGTCCACATTCGAAATTCAATGAGAAGGATAAACGATAAGAAACACGCTTTACTTTCTATAAAGTGAAGTCTTTTAACGAAAAACATTTCCCCTAACGGTGGTTAATCACAATCAGCTTTAGACTTAGTTTTTTTTTGTTTTGCAATTTGCTATTTTTTCTATCAGTTCGTAGGGTATAAATTTTATTAATTTCCCTACAATACATGGTAATGTGTAGAAAAAGTACTAGCATCATGTTGAAAATACAAACTCGAGTATTTACAGGATCTACACGTTTTGGGACTTCTAGAACAAGGGAAAATATTTTTAGCCTGACGTCTGTATGTGCGTCTGCCTATCTGTCTGTGGAAATTTTGTATCCACTCTAACTAAAAAACTAATCGACTGAGTTTCATTCGGCCATTGTAGGTGACCCTGGTGCTAATTAGCTTTAGGTGTGATTCGGAAAAAACATGCGTTTTATTTTTGCGAAATAACCGGCAAAAATCGTATGTATTCACTCTAGCTAAAAAGTAAGGGATCGAATTTCACAAATTTCGATAGATAAGTCACTTGGGGGTTATCATGGTGCTAATAAAATTTTGGTATGCTTCGGGAAAAAAGGACCTACCTTTTTTGTGAAATGACCCGCAAAAATCAAAAATAAAAGACTACGTATTCTCAAATATATCCATTAAATGCTTCTGTTATACGCAATTTTTAACGATGAGAAGATAAGATATTACCTTAGGTCTACCCTTTCTCGAAATATTTTAGTTTTTGCCTTTTTAGCTACGCCGCCTTGAGAAATGCATCCCGTTACCCAATGGAACTGTAAATTGAATTTAAAGTGCCAAATGAGTGTCATTTCAAATAATGATCCGCGTTATGTTGTACCATTAAACTTAATTTAATTTAATGGATAACGAATATGAGTCAGGGCCGTAGCCTGAGTAGATTGAAGAAGTTGAAGAAAATTGAAGAAGATTGAAGAAGATTGAAGAAGAGATTGAAGTAAATTGAAGAAGAACTGGAGGGAAATTCAGGGGGAGCTCACCATAAACACAACTAATCATTAGCATTTATAAACCATAATAGTTATTATTATATGTTTCAATACATATAAATTATTAACAAATAATCGCATATTTATAGTTAAACTAGAAACAGATTATTTATATCCATATGACTGAATTTATTATATAATAATTACAATTGATTTTAATGTAAGCGGTAACGTGTAATAAAGCTGTTAACAATTTGTACAAACATTCTGAAAAGTGATAAAGTTAATGCTTAATATTAAGCCTTAACAGCTTATCAGTTGATCTTGACTCTATAATGTATAGCAGTGAAGTCCACAATAATACAAAAGTATCCTAAATGCTATTATAAGGGTTTATAAATATTTTTAAATTACATATGTAAATAAATGGATCATTATATAATCACACATTCAGCTAAATTAAAAAATTATTTAAAACGAAATAATTTATAAAAAAAATCTCAAATAAATTTTTATACAAAATTTTAATGACATTATATATGAAATTTCATATCACTGCTAAAAAATTAATATTTTTATGAAGTGGATGAGTATACCTCTTGGGGGGGCTTAGCCCCCTCTGGTCCCTGCCTGTCTACGACCCTGATTTGAGTGTGCAGTGAAAGTCATGATCTGCCCACATCAGCTGTTTGTAAAGCTGTAATGGTTTTAAATGAATTCATCTGATTTGCTAAATTAGAATTGGCATCTACAGTGAAACCTCCATAGCGCGAACACTCATAAAACCATGACAATGGAGACTTTAAGCAGGCATAACAGTGACATATACAAGAGTATTATTTAATATCCCAGCATTTTATTTAAAATTATCAATTCATCGACAGTCAGAAAGAATATGTGAGGGTTTTCAATAGAATGGTTTAAAAGTTCAGTTTATTTGGCTGAATTAAAATAAAAAGATAAATAAACATGTCTTTGCAATAATTATAAAGCATCTTATTAATTTTTAATTAACGCTAAACGTATCGTTAATCAATATATACCTATCAGTACCGTAACGGATCAAATAACCAGTCTTTAGTTAAATATTTTTTTCTGATTGAATGCAGATAATATTGGTTTTAGTAAGTAAATATTAAACAAAGTAACTTTAAAGTAATAGACCCCATTCGGTTTTTAAAACTCGATTTGCTTTTTCTATTGTCCATGTTCTTATATTTTTCATAATACGGCGGTCAATTATCAACGAAAATGCAGTCTTCTCTTTACCCTTTATAATAATGCGTTTTTTTTCATCCTGTTGGACTTGCTTCTTCCCTGAAAATGTTGTGAAGTGCTGTTCTCCCAGATGTAGCACCTACTTACATTTTTATCCAAACAGTATCATCCATCGAAATAGACTGCTCATTATTCTACTCTCATGTTCAGAACTTGACAGCAATCTCACTCTTTTTCGTCCTCTACGTATTATATTCCCAATATTCTCCTCTTCATTGTCGTTATGACTGGGTTTACACTCAATGTCTAATAGATCATTATCATTTTCAAATAGTATATCTTCATTTCAGAAACTTCGCCTTCATCTACTTACGCACCTTCATCTACTACGATATTTTGCCAAATTCGCAGTTCTAAATTTGCAGATCTGAAGAATAAAACATCCTGATCCCGTCTGTATATACTAAATGGAAATACTAAAATTGTATTAGAAGATATACCCATTCTACTATTTTTCTCTTTCAACAATCCGATAAATGAGTTTATTGGGTAAACACAATATATGAGTTTATTAGCTAAACATAATATATAAGCGTAAAAACTTTTTGCCAAAATAAATGAAAGTGATGTAAGCAGTCCTCAATAAATATATAAAAAGTAAAATTAAACCGTTTATTTATAAAATATATTTCATTTTCATTTATTTATTAGTCAAATCGAAATAATAATAATTAACAGAGAGATTTAATTTAATTGCCTTTTCTGAGCAACAGGATATAAGATAGAATCTTCTTCATAAACTGCGAAATAAATTAACCATTTTGATTTCTTTATACTTATCATTGTTGAGTAAAAGCTTGTGAAAAATATAACATGGAGATAGATTGTCCATTTTGCTTCATGTTTCAAACAACTCATGCTTTCAGGTAGTGACTAATTAGCGCAAAAATCTTCCACCAACTTCAGAGATAACGTTTTAATTCACTTTCACGTTTTAAACGAACGATTTCCAACCTTTTCATTTGGAAAAACCACGAAGTTAGAGAGTAGAACTACTAGAAAAAGTTTCGTTTTTCATTAATATCTCGACAACTCCTGGTTTTAGAAACTCGAAAGTTGGACTGAATTTATAGGGGGGCTATTCTAAGATTTCCGACAAAATTTCGTTAAATTCGGTTCTTTCACTCTCCCGTGATGATGAGACAAACGAACGTTTCGTTTTTTACTAATACCTCGAGAACCACTGGTCGTAGAAACTCAAAAGGTAGACTAAATATTACGTAGGTCAATTTCCAGGCTACCACAGAATTTCATCAAATTCGGTTCAGCTCTTCTAGCGTAATGATGAGACAAACTGGCAGATTTCAATTTTAATTTATTTATATAGATTTTCAATTTTATTTATATATTTTTGAAGTTTTATGCGGGCCATTTCACAAGAACGGCAGGTTATTTTTTCCGAGTCGTACCAATATCTAATCAGCCCAGATTCACCCACAAGTGACTTATCTATCAAATTGTGTAACATTTGATCTATTAGTTTTTCAGCTATTAGCTTAGTCAGTTAGAGTGGATACATACAGTTTTTGTGGGCCATTTCGTAAAAAACAGAGAGTTCTTCTATCCCGTATTGTACCAAAAACTGATCAGCACTAGGGTCACACACAAGTAACTTACTTATCGAATTGTATGAAATTTGATCCATTAGTTTTTGAGTTAGAGTGGATACATACATTTCACTGACACACACACACACAGTCGTCACGCTAAAAATAATTCTTCGTATTCTAGAGGATCCAAAACGTGTAGTTCCGTCAAAAACTAGAGTTGAACCTTTCGACACGATTCCAATACTTTATCTTATACTTTGCCATGTATTGCAAAGAAAGCAAAAATCAAAATCAAATATGTAGATCCTACGCAATAGAGTAAAATAAAACGTTAAAGGTCGCTTAGACATGGCGCACTCGAGAGCTTAAAAGAAAAACAAAAACAATATTATCCCGTTTAATATTGACTACATGCATACAACTCAAACTGCGCATTTCAAAAGTTTCGTCAAATATTTGCTTTACATATCAATTGATATTTCAAAAGCTTTTATTTGACTAAATACGGCAAGAAAGTGTTTGGAAAGTGTGGAGCATTTAGATAAAAGCAGAGCAGAAAAATAAAGATCTATATACATACCTCAATGGAAGATTCAAAGGATAAAGCACTTTTCATAGTTTACGCAGCGATTCTAGGCTTTTACTTTGCATTTTGCAAGTAGAATTAAGTAGAAATCTGCAGACATCTACATGGTTACAAGGAAGGTTCTTCCTCAGGCCAATAACTCCCTAACTTTAGCAGCTAGCTATGTACTTCAAGTGACTTTTGAAAAGAACCTTGCTGCCCCAAGCGGGCATCGAACCCTCGATCTTCGAACTGGCCAGCCTACGCTCTACCGTTGAGCTACTGGGACGAATTTCAAGGTCTAATCGTTGGAGTGGACTGTGCATTCACCACACTCTAATGTCAGATCGATGGCTAACTGGCAATCTGACTGCCCACCATCTGCTATTTTTATCTCAGACTAGCTTCCTGCAATTTCTATTTTCATCCATGTTAGTATCCTGCGGGGTCGTTATCCTCTCTTTTGAAATCGGCGCTCCATCTTCCAGAGATCACTGAATCCGCACTAGACGTGCTAGGGTCACTTTCAGACTTCCGACATCTTTGCACTAACCTAGAGGCTTGATTTGTGTGGGTGCCATTGTAAAGAGCGCTGCTGCCCCAACCGGGAATTTATGAACTGAACGCTGGATCTCCGAACTGGTCATCCTATGATCTACTGTTGAGCAAGTGGGACGATATTGCAAGCTCGTAATGTGAAAGCGAACTCTGCATTTTTTCCGCACTCTAATATCAGATTGACGAGTAAGTACCAATCTGACTGACCATCTCCTGCTATTTTTATCTGAGATTAACCTTCCCAATACTACTAATTTTACTCAAGTTAGAACATTATGTGATCTTTATCTTCTCAATTTGAAATCGACCCTCAATCTTGCAGAGTCCACTAAATTTGTACTAATCGTACTAGGGTCACTTTCAGACCTCCAACATATTTGCGCAAACCTACAGGGTAAATTTGTTCGTCCGCTATTGTAAAGAGCCTTGCTGCTGCAACCGGGAATGGAATCCAGGCTCTCCAAGCTGGCTAACCGGCATTCTACCTTTGAGCTACTGGGACGAAATTGCAAGCTCTTATCGTTGAAGTGCACTCTGCACGTTGTATAAGATGGTCCACACGGTGAGATCAGAAGAGACCTATCGATAGGTCGCATCAAAATCTCCAATTAAAATTATTTCATGTTTTAATAGTAGAAAATTTTAATGTTGAATAACATCTATGGTGGGGGTTCCTCTGGAAGAAAACGGAGATTTACGAAAAATGTCTTTTATAGGATTAAAAATGTACTTTGGAGGATTATACTCCTCCCCCCTCCCCGCCACCAAATCTAATGGATAAAAACGCAAATAATATTTCTTGTTTTGTCCACATTATGAATATTTTTATATCGGTATTTTATAAGTTCTTAATTTTTCTGTTTTAAATGTATTTCGTGCTGAATGTAAGTGTATGATTATTATGTTTTAAATATTCTTCTGTGTGCGAAAGAAACCGCACATTACCTGAACCATTCATTTTGCGATATCACTTCCGCCTTTGACAGAGTCTGGTATGTGTTGTTGTTGTTAAGACCCCCAGACCGTCCGACCTAACAGAAAGGTGTCGAAAGCTCAGAAAGGTGTTGTTGTTGTTGAGACCCAGACCATCCGACCTACCAGAAAGGTGTTGAAGACCCAGACCGTCCGACTCGTCCAGAGGACTTAGAGTAACTAGTTGGACGGCCGGGAAGGTACCAGAAAGGTGTAAGGTAACTGTTTGGACAGCCGGGAAGTGCCACCCAATTTAGACCGGAACCCAGTGGGGAGGCATCCACAGGGACCGTACCCTCCTTCCCCTACCACCAACCTCTCGGAAGGACTTACGGACCCACATGTTTAACGTGATCGTACTCCGCGTAAACACGGCGGCAGTTTTGGCAGTGGCTGGAATCGAACCGGTTAGCGCGCTGGAGTTGCCTACCGAGTGCAACTCCAGCGCGCTAACCAATGGGCTACCGCGCCCCGCCCAGAAAGGTATAAAGTAACTGTTTGGACGGCCGGGAAGTGCCACCCAATTTAGACCGGAACCCAGTGGGGGGCATCCACAGGGACCGTACCCTCCTTCCCCTACCACCAACCTATCGGAAGGACTTACGGACCCATATGTTTAACGTGATCCTACCCCGCATGAACACGGTGTCATTTGTGGTAGCGTGCAAATAGAGTCTGTTATGTACGTAGCTATATCGGTTTTTTGTTTGATTCTCTTTCGGAACGAGTTAGACGTCGCTCGCCTTGGATAGGAGAGATTTTTGATGGCGTGATATTTCTCTGACATCAGGACGGTAGCGGTGGTTAATGACGCTATGGTTTGGAGGAGATGGAATAAAGAAAGCGTTCGAGATGGACCTATTGACGGTTCGGTCTATATTGTATAAAATTCTAAATTCCAAGATAGAAATTCAAATTCATATCCCATCTCACTTTAAGAGGACCTAAATCATCCGATATTCTGTAAGTAAAATGTAACATATTAAAGAAAATATTTATTTGAAAATACCTTGCTTTAGCTGTACGCCATACTGGCCTTAATTTTAGTTAGACGTGTTAATGAGATTTATTATTGGATTCAACACAAATAAAAACAATATTATTAGTAAATAGTCAAGTAGAAATGATATTAAGTCAAAATTGATAATATGAAATAACTTTAAATGCTAAAAATATGTTAAATGTAAATTTTTGTAATACCGAAATATGAATATAATTTAACATGTTAAAGCAAATAATTTTAACATCAAAAGTTTGGTCGTTATTCTGTGTACATGTTTCCCCTTGCCATATTTTAATGTTCCAGCCACTGGTGGGTCCTGGCGCCCATCACCAGGGAAGACGAACCACTGACTTATATGAATCACTATTACGGATACAATCAGGGTTTACAAGTTAGTGCCTTTCTGACTTTGCACATTCTGACTTTACAAATTCCTGATTTCCAATATATAAAAATGATTTCAATGTTTTAATATTTAAAATGTTATTTTTTTTTTCGAAAATTCTATTCTTTATTCGTTCTTTATTTCTTCTATTCTTTTCGATTCTTTAACGCGAGTATGTTTTACTCCGAGAGAGTGTTGTTTTCATTTTTCTAACTTTCACTCGACATATAGAATCAACAATAAATGATAGATATAGCCATATATAGCTCTCCATAGATATATGTCTCCAGCTGAGCGACGTCTCTTTTTATATTCTCTAAGTAGAGAATTCCAGATGCGCCTCATATCTCAAAGAATATTCAATATTTCGAGGTTTGAGAACATTGGAATAGTCGCCAGATTGTCGATACACCACCTTATTTGGAACCCTTCAACGAGCATTTAAAACTGCAAACGCTGCATTGACGTAAAAGGAATGATTGACTGCATGTTGGTCTCAAAAGAGCCTCCGGTGAAGGCATTTTACATGTTCATAACATATAATAATTGTTTTCGTTCATTTCCCCATAAGCAACCGTTGTCACCAAGTCTCAACAACTGTCAGTTGCAGCCAAATACTCAGATAATTTCACAAAACATTGACGCAGTTCACCATTCAATGTAGCTCATGCCGCATCAACTGATCTTCAATTCAGTGATGTCTCCTATACAATGTGTGCTGAAACTTCCAGAAGGAGCTCGTATCGCGTAGAATATTTGTTACTTCGAGAAGGCTCTCAAACACTCGAACCTGTCAACAAATTAGCAATACATCGCGAATATCTGGCACTCCTGAACCGACCGTCCTGAAATGAAAAACCATAGATTCACAACATTAGAATGGCTGCATGTACGATGATTTTCCCTTCTGGCCCTCAAAAAAGCTTCCAGTGAAGGAATTTTTTACGTTTCGAATACTATCGAGCGCAATACAAAAATAATAAGACAGAAACAATTCTACTCCATTCCAAACACTAAAATGGTTTTTCATCATTTTGCTTTGCTAAACAACTTTTTCTTGTTTACGAAATCATTTACCTCGCTTACGCTCATTTAAACAAGGCTCGCTTGCAAATTTTCCGGAATTGAATTAATCGGGTAAAAAAGAGGCTGAGATTTCTGCTTCTCTAATTGAATCATCTCTAAATAAGAGAGCATAAAATAGAGAGCAAATGAACGTATTTTAAGCGAGACAGGGATTCCTGAAATTCGTTTACATTAAGCATACACTTTAAAATGAATCACCGCCTACGATGTTGTCAAAAAAAGGCAAAGCGGGCTGTAATATATATATATATATATATATATATATATATATATATATATATATATATATATACTAGCAGCATACCCGCCTTTCGTAATGATTATGAAGTATAAAGAAACGTTAAATTGCAGCTAACTATCATTAAATGGCATTGTTCAAAACATTTTATTAAAGTATTTAAATGAAGTTTAAGAATATCTGGTATCGCTCTGCAAAATAATCTTCACAGGCAAATTTGAAGAATAAATTATCCTGATCTCCTTTTCAGACAAATGTACAGAAAATAGGGAAATAGGAATCAATATATACCACAATAAAGGCGTAAAATTGTATTGGAAGATATACACGTACTATTTACTTTCTCGTAGATTAAAAGAGATACTCTTACTACTTACATTTTTGTAGATTAGAATTTTATACCCCTGTATTAGAAGAAATTTCCATACTGCCATATTTGAATTTGAAAATCTGTCGCCAAAATAATGATATTCAAATATCATTTGCATAATGATACTTCAATGGAAAGTTTGATAATTCGTTTTTAACACTTTCCAATATAGTTGAAAAGTGTTTATGACTTTGTTCATTCTGTCTGTCTGTCCTGTCCTTTCGCACGATAACTGCCATACATATGACGTTATCAAAATGAAATTTTAGTATTTTATTAAGACGGTCTGTGGAACGTATGGAGATGTGTAAATAAATAATATCATCCAATTCGTTTCTATTGAACCCGGGTTGAAAAATGAAATACATTGAACCCTATAGGACCTCATTTTTGAAATATTTTTTAAGCGAAGTTAAAATTGACAAATTGCTTCGATTTAAGGAATATTCAAATTATTCTATAAAATACATAAAAAAATTAGAAAATTGGGTTTGGTAGATTTTTAAATAAAAATTAAGCTAATAATGGCACCCATATAATGTGAAGAGATCACGTGACTCACTTCTAATTAAATAGGGCATCCATCATTTTTTTTAGAATAAAAATAGTGAATTTTAAAGTTCTTTTAAATTTATACTGAGTATTGCATCTGTCCTAAACCCACTTTATTTGTGCGTATTTTCTGTGCATATTTATTCTGCGTCAACGCAATTACAATATTTTTTAGTTTACATGATCATACAACTTTGTTTATTTCTACAACGAAACCTAATATTAACGTATGCAGAATATAAACACATCTCAAGCGATTATAAGATGAGTCGCATAAGAATTGCTTCATCTTTTAACTCAAAATTACTTAGCTTTGGAGTATGGAATATAAGTGATATGAAGGAATTAGTGAATTACTCATTCATTTTACATAAAGAAGCAAACGATTTTATAGCATCGCCTTTCTTGAAGCAATTTTAAATTTTCAAGTAGAATAAATTATTGTAGT
Organism: Amaurobius ferox; assembly: GCA_951213105.1. Lineage (NCBI taxonomy): Eukaryota > Metazoa > Arthropoda > Arachnida > Araneae > Amaurobiidae > Amaurobius > Amaurobius ferox. The sequence continues at coordinate 107,667,608 of OX578154.1, read as the reverse complement.
AGTGTGATAATTTAAAAAATATCAGCGCTGAATATAACGCATTTTAGAGATTTTTAAATAAAATTGCATTTCAGTTGGAAAGTATTTCATAGTTAATGCTTTATGCATGATTAATTTTTCTTATTAAGTTATTTTTTTGTTTTAACCCGTTTTACAATAATTTTTGCCGATATTCTCAAAAATCGATTTCTTAAATATTTGAAATAATATCACATAATTTACATACTGACACCGTAAAAATTGAAAAATTCTCTGAAAAAATTTCCTTTGAAAAATTCTTCATTTTGTAATACATGAGACTGTATAGGAAATGCATTGGAATCTTGTTGAAAATCACAACTCGATTTCTCGACGGATCTACTCTTTTCGGAACCTCTAGTACACGAAAAAACTACTTTTAGTGTTTAGTCCGTGCGTGTGTTTGTATGTATGTCTATTTGTGCCGGTCACTCTACCTCAAAAAGTAATTGACCCAATTTCATTACAAGAATGTCTCTTGTGAGTTACCCTGGTGCTGATTAGATTTTGGTACGATTCGAAAAAAAAGAAACTGCCTTTTTCACGAAATGGTCCACAAAATTCGCTCAATATCTAAAATACCACCCCATGACTCTAGGATTAACTATTCTCGAGTTACTTTAATGTTCTCGCATTTTGTTGACGCCGCTTTCGAATATACACTCCTTTACCCGATGAAAACGAAAACTGAATTAAAAGAGAAAATTCAGTGTCGCATCAAATAGTAATACTCGTTATTATTTTGTGCCATTAAACTTAATTGAATGAATTATGAAAGAAATAAAGAGAACATGAAATTGAGTCCGTAGGAAACTTCATATGCTGGCTACATCAATTTTTTTTAGCTTATTATGTTTCTTATTCTAAGAGTCCCAAGGAATTTTGAAACATAACTCACAATAAGAAAAGGAGGGGTTAGAGTTGAATTTCTTAACGAGTCAACCAGTCATTACTGAAAATTAAAATTCGTTGTTAATGTGCCGTTAAATGACTCTTGGAAACCCCAAACCCGCTGATATGTTTATATATTTTTTGGAAAGTGATGCAGTCCTCGAATTGTGAGAACCTGGAGTTTAGAATCTGTGATCGATAAAGGGATGAATCATTTTTACACTATATCTCAAGTAGACGACGTAGCTGTTCTATAAGGGAGGGAGGAATCTAAAATAGTTATTATCCTCCTGATTTTTCTATCACAACCACGTGCCTAGTGTCCAGAAATTCCACTCCAGACACTAATACGTTCCAACCTATACTGTCAAATCTTGTTTCTACTCTCACTGTACAAAACAGAGTCCAAATTTCTAGATAACTAACGCGTTTATCTAAAAGCGCCAATAAGCAAAAATAGGAACAATTTATTACACTGCAGTTATCGCGTCAGTATAGCTATCTTACAATATCACAAAACAACTGCTATATGCAATAAAACTGCAATTAAATACTCAGCTAACACAACACAATATTAGAATCTGTTTCCCAAAACACTGGAATATCTCACAATTCACATATGTTACTCTTGCTTCAACTCTGTCCATTTGAATAATGAATTCTTTAAATACTATCCATAGAAATCTCTAGAAACAGGGCGCATCTTCGAAAGTAATGGATATTTCGATAAAATTCCAGTGCTAACGAAACTCGCCCAAATGCCATATGAGCAATATATTATCAAATATGGCGACAGAGTAACATAACTAGCCGTCAAAATCAAGTAACCCTACTTTTACATAATACCAATGGTATGTGTTTTTCAGTGATGAGAGATAGAATACCATGGAGTATTTTACACATAAAATAATATAAATCAATGTCAATAATGCAAATTTATTTTATAGTGTGGCGCAGTAAAAACAGAAAACCTTATTAAAGCATGTATTTAGACTCATTATTTTCTTAAAATTACTGTTACGTTGATTACCATTAATACAGCACCTTTGAGAATGCAACGTCGAAGTTTATTTATTCTTAGTTGCGTTGATTATTCAATAATACCGTGTTATGCATCATATGAGCATTATGCAAAACCATATTAAATTGATTTCTCTAAACATGGCCGTAAATTATCGTACATCGTGGAACTTATTAAATTATGCGTAGTGCCGCTGTTAACCCCCCAATTTTATCTTTAGTGCAAATTCTGTAAAGGAATTTTAATTAACATACTACTAAATTAATTGCATCATTTTAACTTTAACAATAAATAATTTATTAACAATATAGATCACTTAATTACTCAATTACAAGAATTATTCCTCTTATTCGCGCCGGAGTGAGACAATGTGAGACCATTCGTTAAAAATACCTGAAATGTATTCAAGACCTTCAACAATATTTAATGGGAACATACCTTCACTTTTGGTTTTGACCATAGACCACAATTCTTGCATCAGCATATCGTATCCAAGACCTTCAACAATATTTAATGGGAACATACCTTCACTTTTGGTTTTGACCATAGACCACAATTCTTGCATCAGCATATCGTATCCAAGACCTTCAACAATATTTAATGGGAACATACCTTCACTTTTGGTTTTGACCATAGACCACAATTCTTGCATCAGCATATCGTATCCAAGACCTTCAACAATATTTAATGGGAACATACCTTCACTTTTGGTTTTGACCATAGACCACAATTCTTGCATCAGCATATCGTATCCAAGACCTTCAACAATATTTATTGGGAACATACCTTCACTTTTGGTTTTGACCATAGACCACAATTCTTGCATCAGCATATCGTACTGGCCGTAACTGTACGTGTTCGGCTCAAACACGTCCTGCTAATTGAACTGCAATTGATCTAGCCATTCTTTTGGAATTTCAACGGAACACTCTACAACACTTGCGTAACACTTCTCTACTGCATCTCTCTTCTATGTGGTCTCATGGAAAATACTCCGGAAACGTCATGGCATTCTGCCCTCTTGCTTCGGACTTTACTAACTATTTCATCACTTGTTTCATATAACTGCCAACGCGTATTCCCGCAGAAGTTGTGTAATATCATCTCGTGGTTGCAACCTCTTTTTGCCTGAGATCTGACGCACCTCTTTGGTTCCAAACAGTTACCTTACACCTTTCTGGTAGGTCGGACGGTCTGGGTTTCAACAACACCTCTTTGGTTCAACCTCGCCAAACAGTTTATAAAACCATCAGCAACCATAAGCTTCGAGTTGGTCGTGTGGTCTGGGCTCTCTACACCTCTTTGGTTTTGCCAACGGCTCTACCGTGCTGAAAAACACAGGTTCTCGTTAGATCACCGAAGTCAAGCAGCATCGGGCGCGGTTAGTACTTGGGTGAGTGACCACCTGGGAACAGCGCGTGCTATTGGCACATTTTCGGCGCGGTAACCCGGTGATTTGCGTGCTGGATTTGCACGATGCCACAACTACCGCCGTGTTCATGCGGAGTACGATCACGTTAAACATGTGGCTCCGTAAGTCCTTCCGAGAGGTTGGTGGTAGGGGAAGGAGGGTACGGTCCCTGTGGATGCCTCCCCAACTGGGTTCCGGTCTAAATTGGGTGGCACTTCCCGACCGTCCAAATGGTTACCTTACACCTTTACGGTAGGTCGGACGTCTGGGTCTCAAGAACAACACCTCTTTGGTTCCAGCCAACGGCTTTACCGTGCTGATAACACCGGCTCTCGTTAGATCACCGAAGTCAAGTAGCATCGGACGCGGTTAGTACTTGGGTGGGTGATCGCCTGGGAACACCGAGTGTCTTTGGCACTTTTCGGGAGCGGTAGCCCGATGGTTTGAGCGCTGGATTTACATGCTGCCACAACTGCCGCCGTGTTCATGCGGAGTACGATCACGTTAAACATGTGGGTCCATAAGTCCTTCCGAGAGGTTGGTGGTAGGGGAAGGAGGGTACCGTCCCTGTGGATACCTTCCCCACTGGGTTCCGGTCTAAATTGTGTGGCACTTCCCGGCCGTCCAAACTGTTACCTTACACCTTTCTGGTAGGTCGGACGGTCTGGGTCTCAACAACAACAACAACAACAACACCTTTTTGGTTCCGGCCGTTCAAAAGGTTGCTCAACTCTTCGAACGAGTCGGACGGTCTGGATCTTCAACACCGCTTTGGTTCTTATTGGTAGCCTTCAGGGCGAATCTACAGGCATCTTTTCAATTGGTGAACCTTTTACCCAATATAGTTGCTTCACCTTATCTTTAGAGTCTTCGAACTGCCCGTCTTGACGACCCTAAATTTATGGTTTCTGCTGACTTTTGGTCAGCGTGTTGTAAAATGTTGTAAGAAAAGGCTTCATTTCGTCTAAAGCATTGTTTGCTATTGCAGAAAACCATAAATATTGAACATAAAACTGTCTCACCAAAAACTGGTGTGACATCTATTCCTGGTCTCACATATAGAATAACTCTCTTCGGCTCTAGATGAATAAACTATTTATCACTCCCTTATTTAATTCGTAAAGTGAATTTGGTTTCATGTCGAAACCTATAATATAATGAATTACGCTCTAAACGGTATTTAAACTAAAACTAATTCCGGATTCAAAACAATATTTTCTATTTGAAAATCACATATCCACTAATGCGTAATTAATAAGAATAACGCATAATCATACGTAATTAAGAATGCATAATAATACATAATGAACATTCATACGTAACTAATAATGCATAATAATGAATAACTAATAATGCATAATATTACATAACTATGGGTGTCTTTTAAAGAAGTAATCGTGATGCTCAAAAAAGTAGTTAGTGATTACTCACTACAATTAGTGTAAAACCCCTCATTGGATAATACGATGGTCTCCATATTAGGTATAAAGCCCTTTGGAAGAACATATCCTATCAACCCCATTCCGAAAGTAATTTTAAAACAAGTATTCCGTAGCGAATTGACGCAAGCACAAATTTAAAACACGTACAATTCCGAAGCGAATTTGATTGCTTAACTATGGTTGGTAATTATGGGTAGCATTAGAAACGAGAGTTCTGTCCATTTGGTTTAACACGACAAATCAATCTGACAATTTATTGCATGATTCACTCTAAAGTTACTTAATTCGTTTTTATTACCGAGTCATAAGTTAAAAAATAAACGATGTGTTATTAACTAGCAGTATACTTGTTCTTCGTACGAAATATGGCATATAAAGGAACTTAAAATGCACAATCATGGGCAAATTCCTATACAATTCAAAATGACATTGCCATTCGAAACATTCTATTAAAATGTTTAAATATTAATGCTCCTAAAAAAGGAGTTTAAGAATCCCTGTTCTCCCTACACAAAATGATCTTCACGGGCAGGTCTGAGAAATAAGACATTCCGGTCCAGTTTGTAAACACATTTACAGAAAATATTAAATTGAATCAATATATGCCAAACTGGAAGCTGGGAAATTGTAGTAGAAGATATACCAGTTCTACTTATATTCTCATGGATTAGAAGATATATCCGTACTACATATATTTTCGTAGTTCAGAAGATAATACCCGTGTATCGAAAAATATACCCATACTACATTATAGGGATTTAACAAATATTTCGCTAAAATAAAACAGATGCCGTAAGAAATTTAAAATATCAATCATTAATTTAAACCCAAAGGCCGTAATGGATAGAATAAAATCGAAAATGTAGTTCCGATGAAATTTATTTATATACATTTCATTATTATTTAAATTAAACAATATTGAATTAAAAATTGTCAGCTGCATAAACTCATTGGGTTTAATTCCGTTGCTTAGCATCATGATGTTTTTTTTCTTCAAATTAAGGTGCGGGAATGAAAAAATATCGTCTGCATAATACTATTTCTATACGAGGTTTAATTATAAGTTTTTTATTAATACCTTGAGGACCATTGGTCCTAAAAGCTTGAAACAAAAACTCAATTTTAGGTAGGGCTATTCCAAGTCCACCTAAAAAATTTCATCTAATTCGATGCAGTCGTTTGCCCGTGACGATGAGACAAATACACACTTATACAGACATATTTTCAATTCCATTTATAGAGCTTGGATAAAGCTAGAATAATAATTTACATAATAAGAGTAAAGTTATTTATGGTACTAACTCACAGTGATTTAGTCAAAGTTAGATGATTTTTTTTTAAATTTGAATATGCAGGGAAATTCAAAAAAGATGGTCAAAACTTTAGAGGTGGTAGTACCCACCAAATCAAGCCATTTTCATCATAGTTTACCGGTTCGGCAATGAAACGTAAAGGCGTTACAGGGTGCATACTCGTTGGAAAGCGACCGCTAAATGAACTTAAAGGCGTCATTCTGGTTGTTATTTTCTAGTTGTTATTTTCTGGTTGAAGAAGAAACCCAAGCATACAAATTTCAACTGGGGAAAAAGAAGAACTTTTATGCACATTTTCGTAACACCGAGTGTACGGCCTTATCAGTTTGTATTAGTTATCCAAAGCTCCAATGCCTTAATATGAATGGTCTGTTCAAGAGAGTTCGCCAATCCCACCATCGCCGCTGTAAGATGTGCATTCAAGTTGGCGGTCGCTCTTTTGAGCCATTACTGTGTTTATTGTTCATTAAATGGCATTTTATATCTTCTAAGTCATTCTTGTGTTTTCGCCTCACTTTATTGGTTTTGCCATTAATCACTCAATGGATCCTTTACGTTTCATTTCCAACATAGTAAACTATGATGAAAAATTCTTGGTTTAGTGTGTACAACCACTTCGTAATGTTTAGCCCATTTTTTCTAAATCACCCTATATATACGTAATCACAACTTTTAATGGATTGTTTGATTGGAAGCAGTGAAAATGAGTAACGGGGAATATGGGTAGCTTATTCAGATGGGGTCGAAACGGACCATTCCATAAAGAAAATTCATCCATTATAAATAATCTAAGAGAAACTGTTTACTATTTACTTTACATGATGTTTTTCCATCCTGTTAAACATCGCACAATAAAAAAATCTGATGTGAGCAGCTCATGACTTTCCGTGTAGAGTGAAATTCGTTTGTAATTTTTTATTTCATTGCGCTCTCAATTGAGTTTAATTGCCAAAAATAACATGGGGATACTTTTCTGATATTATATGTCCTTTCTTTTTGCATCTTCGTTTCATTTGGCAACTTAATTCACTTTACATTCTACAGGTCTTCAAAATAAAAAATTAAAACAGTATCTCGAGTAGGGTTCATCCGACAGTCATATAGGTTAGCCTTATTCGCTTAGTTGTCAACCTGAACAAGTATTTAATCATTGTATTTCAATATACATATATATTCATTTTAGTCATTTATTTCAGATGTTCACAATCCTTGTAGCCCTTTCACAAAAAAAAGTCGTTTATACTTTTCTGAAACAGATCAAACAGCATTGAGATTTCCATCCCGGGACTTAACTGCTAAGTTTAAAAAAATTATTAAATAGTTTTTTAGCTACAGTGAAAATCGTCTTCATATTCTCAAAATTAAGCATTTAAATATCTCAACAGTAGTTCATTTTATAGAAATGATGTGCGTCTTATTTCTTTAGCCGTCTAAAATTAAATATAAAACAAGCATTTATTTGATGCATTTGAACAAGGTAAAATACGGCGGGTTTTCATTTACCGAATCATACTAAAATCGAATCAACGCCAGGACATTTCACAGGTGACTTATCTACCAAATTTTGTGAAACTTGGTTAATTAGATTTCTAGCTAGAGTGAATACAAGAGATTTTTGCAGGCCATTTCGTAAAAAAAGAAGGTTCTTTTATACCGAGTCGTAGCAAAATCTAATCAGCACAAGGGTCTCACACAAGTGACATACCTACTAAATTTTATGATATTTGGTCCATTAGTTTTTGAAATAAGAGTGGATACATACATTGCACAGACATACACATACAGAGTTGTCACGCTAAAACTAGTTTTTTCGTATTCTAGAGGTCTGAAAACGTGCAGATACATAGAAAACGCCATTTGCGATTTTCGATATGATTCCAATACTTTCCCTATACATTACCATGTATAGGAAAAGTATTGCCAGGGAAAGTAAAACTGTTAACACGCGCAGTTCTTAAATGATTAAATGATGCAGATCATTGTAAAAAGTATAAAAAATTCAGCCAAACCTATATGTAAGTTAATCTGAAAAAAAAATGCTTTGCTAGTAACAATATAAACAGTCGATTAAAAGTATCGAGTTGGTTTAAAGGTTCGTAAACAAAGACAGCTTTTGTTGTCAGGTTAAAAAAACAGAGCAGTAGCTGCATCAAAAAACTGTTAAAATTCTGTCAACAGTCTAGTGCTCGTGTGCACATATAAATAAGTGTTAATGATTCAAAATAAATCAATAATACAACAAAAATACAGTGTGGAATGAAACAGTGCACAGCAAACGGCATATTAGTTCAAAAAATTTGCACAAAATTAATTATGATTATTCAAAACTAAGATATTAAATGATACCTAACAAAATTGAAGAAAGAGTAACTATTTCGAAAAATAAAACACATAAAAATGATACTGAAGATGCAAAAATAAATAACAACAAATAATATTTCATTAGAAAAAGATTGATTTTGTTTCAGTAAAAAAAATCTGATGTGGGCAGAACATGACTTTTCCGTGGGTAGCACAGACTCAAATGCATTTTCATTTCAATTCTTTACTAATTCATTAAATGGAGTTTAATTGCACATAATAACACGCATCATTATTTTAAATGACACTCACTGAATTGACACTTTTATATCAATTTTCGTTTTCACTGGGTAACTGGACGAATTTTCAAAACCGGTGTAGCAAAAATGTGAAAAAACTAAAATATCTCAAGAACGACTAGTCCTAGTTTTATTCTTTTCATCGTCCAAAATTACGTATACAAAGAACATTTAATGGAAGCATTTGAGCATACATATTCTGTTATTTTAGGTTTGGACGATTTTTGTTGGGCTTTTCGCATAAAAAATTCATGTTCTTCTTTTTTCCCGATTCGTACCACAATATAATCAGCACCAGGATAACGCATAAGTAACTCATTTACCAAATTTAGTGAAATTTGGTCCATTAGATTCTTAGTTAGAATGGGTACATACGTGTTTTGCGGGCCATTTTGCAAAAAGGCAGGTTCCTTTGTCCCAAATCGTACCAAAATTGAATCAGCACCAGGGTAATTCACAAGTGACTCATAAAATTTTATGAAATTAGTTTTTGAGTTAGAGTAGATAGATGCATTACACGGATGCACACACACACACGCATATATCACGCTACAAATAATTTCTTCGTATTCTAGAGGTCTCAGAACTTGTAGATCCTTAGAAAACTCGTGTTGCGGTTTTCGACACGATTACAACACTTTCCCTATATACACCCCTCCATCCCATGTATTATAAAGTAAGAAAAGGAAAAATTAGGGCAATTAAATAATAAGGAAACAACCAGTTAGGGGGAAAGTTTGACATCATTAAGAAAAGTAATTTCAAATAATGAAAAACAGCTGGTTTTGAAGAAGGGAACAACCATCAAAAACTGAAAATATTAAAACAACAGGTTGCTAAATATAACGGAATGTAAAACACTTTCCGGTAATATATTTTAAAATTAAAACTGGTTGATAATTTTAATCACAAACTGGGGCTATTTCTCATGAAAACTTTCAAATTTTTGAAACAGGAAAAATAGTTTGATATGGGAAATCATGCTTTTTAATTTTTTACAATAAAATGTGTATAGAACATATATGTTCCTGAATATAAATTCGTTAAAATCATTTTTGAACTACGTTGCAAAAACAAGCGACCAACTTAGCATAAGAAAACTAAAGTAAAGTTGAATGAAATAAATTATTGTTGAAAGACTTCATTTTTCATCTCATACCGCAACTCCACACATTATGCTACATGTAATGAAAAATCTAATATACTAGCGCATAAATATAACTGTAACGTACAGTATTGTGGCAATTAACTGAGAAATGCAGTTTTTTTTTTAAATTCAGTTTTATTCAAGTTTTCTATGGATACATTTAAAACTGATAAGTGATATGACCTCCCCGAGACTTTATAACATCACAGACACGTTTCGGCATGGAATGTACTAGACTAGCACATGTAGTTTTAATTTCAACGTCTCTGAACCATATGTCAATAACGGCCGAAATTAGCTTGTCCATCGTCGTACAGTCAAATTTGTGAAGCCGTTTTTTGACAATAGCCCACAAATTTTCTATGGGATTCAAGTCTGGTGAATTCCCGGGCCAATCCAGTACGGTAATATTTTTTTTTTGAGCAGAAATTTTTGATTCTCTTCGAAGTGTGACATGGCGGGCTGTCTTGTTGGAAAACGCAATCTCCGTTCGGCCACAGTTTAGTCATGGTTGGAAGCACTTTTCGGGTCAATATGACTTCGTAACTGGCACTGTTCATCATTCCCTCTACGGGAACAAGAGATTCTGTCCCCAAAACATCTTTTTGGGCGGATGCTTGGGTGCTTGATTGATGTGGTGCTGATTGAGAGGTTCTCCTTGGCTCCTTCTCACGAACATAGATCTAAATCCCTGAACCACAAAATGTGTTTGTCAGAAAAGAGAACTTTCTCCCAGTCCTTCTCAGTCCATGTTTTGTATTTTCGTGCCCATTCCAACCTTTTTTTCGTCATGTGAAGCGTCAGAAGCTGCTTCTTGTACGGTCGACGTGCTCTCCTTCCGCGTTCTAACAGCCTGTATCGCACTGTTGAAGGTGCAATATCAACACCAGCTGCCTCCATGGACTTAGACAGGTCAAAACTGGTTAATTGAGGATTTTTAACACTCATTCGATGTAAAGTTTTGTCGTCACGAGTCGAAGTTGATCTTTTTCGGCCGCATCTTCCAGAGCGGTTGGTTCCAGCATTTCCTGTTTCCTGAAACCGCTTCCAGATCCTCCCGACACTTGCTGTACTCACTCCACATATTTTACCTATTTCCTCGAACGTCTTAGAAGTGTGCTCTCTAAGCGCAATCACTTTAGCACGTATTTTCGCGCTGATATCCATGACGCTAATGAGCCCCGCAACAACTGAGAAACTACCACTGCGGAACACCTGCCACCTGGCGGAGGAATTTGAACACCTGCTACTTACCAGGTGCATACGAACACCTGCTACTTTGATAATAACTGCAATTTGAACTCTGAGCTAATTTGGAGTGCTTCTTCCTAAGCTTACGTGTGATAAAACGAAAAAAATGACATTTCTCAATTAATTGCCACAATAATGTATTACTCGGCGTGGCCCGGAGCCTAAATAAGCGCCCACTGCTTATAAATAATTAAATAAGCGCCTGCTACTTATAAACCTTTGAACATAATTTTGAATGTGTAATTCGTCTATTCATCGTATGTACAAAGTTCAAAGTTCGTTTGAAAGATACTTTTTCGATCGATCCAATGTTGTCAATATAATAATAAGATAATGATCAAGATAATGGATCATAAGTCAGATTTTTTATATTGTCGGAGAGGATTAAAACGCATGAAAAGTACTTATATTTTTTTAATTCACGAGCAAATGTCTGATAATCGCATGGATTACATTCACAATTTATTTAAAAGAGAAAATTATTTCGATGAAACTCTGTGATAATATTTTAGGTCGTTAAGGAATGAATTTGTGTGAATATCGTCAAATATCGTTGAAAAGTGGGCTAAAACATGAAATAACTAACTACAAAAAACTAATTTGAAATTATAGCAAAATCCCGAAGATCCACCGATTCTCCCTCTCTCTCTCTCCATCTCTCTCTCTACCTCTCTCTCTACCTTTCTCTCTCTCACATAGACACAGACACGCGCGCATGCACACAGACACACAAACACGCATGCATCTACACACACAAATATTTCCATCATTATTATCATCATTTAAAAGTGTCCCAATCCAATTGTGGATGAAATTTCAAATTGAAATACAACTCTGTTCGTTTGCCAGAAAACGAGCTAATTTGATGACTCCTCTATGGCTATTTTGTGAAGCGGCAATTGAACCTGAAACTTTAGATACTGGATTAAATCAACGCAAATCATGCTGATAATTTCCAGCTGAATCGTGGTTTGTATTATTGAAGCAATATAATTCTAGATTTATCATGTATTTGAAAATTACAAAACACAGATCGACATTTAAAAAAAAATATATTATTCTTTATCTAGATATTTATGTTTATTATCTACTTGAATGCGCATGCAATGCCTTTAATCATCATGGAAAGAAAATAGCAATCAATAAATGGAAAAACAGGATGTGGGTAGCACATGCCTTTCACTACACATTTAAAAGTCATTTTATCTGTATTTATTTAATAATTTATTACATTGAGTTTAATAGCGCAAAATAACACGCATCATTATTTATTATAATTATTTATTTATCATTTATTATAATTATGTATTCGTTATTTATTTTAATTATTTATTTATTATTTATTATAATTATTTATTTATTTTTATTATAAATATCTAGTCCTTACTTATAGTCATTATTTATTTGTACATAATAAATAAATAATTACAAGAAATATTATATATATATTTATTTATTTTTTATTATAATTATTTATGGATTATGTATTATAATTACTTGAAGTGACCCTGGATTGGCATTTTTAATTCAATTTTCGTTTCAATGGTTAACGGGATATATTTTCAAACAGGCATAACAAAAATGCAAAAATCTAAAATATCTTGAGATTAGTTAGTTCTTGAGTAATGGGGCTGATATTATTATTTTCGTCGTCAAAAATCACGTATAAAATAAGCATGTATTGGATATATTTCATTATAGTTTTTTGTTGTGGATTTTGATGATGTTTGAAGGGCCACGTCACAAAACAAGGCTGGTTCTCTTTTACCGAATCGTACCAAACTCTAATCAGCACCAGGATCACCCGCACGTGGCTTATCAACCAAATTTTGTTAAATTGTTTTCTGTGGTTTGCCTTGGAATAGCCCCATTTAAAATTGAGTCCAAGTTTCGAGTTTTAGGACCAGGAGTTTTCTAGAAATTAATTAAAATCGCACATTTAAACCTTCTACAGACATATAATTATACAAACGATAATTTTTCCTGTAAATTTATTTAAAGAAAATGATATAATGTCGCTTAGCAACGGGTTTAAATCCAGTCGATTCATGCGGCAAACGATTTTTATTAAATATTTCCCTATTTAAATAATAAAGAAATATATATGAAATAAATTTTATCAAAATTGTCATTTCGAATGGATTATATCAATTACGGCACCAGAATGTTTTAGTTTTCAGATCTGCCAGGTATATCTTCTAAGTCATAAGTAGCACGGTTATACGTTCCCATACAATTTTAACGCTTTCATTTTGACATATATTAGAATCAATTACGGCCCTCAAGTTTAAAGAAAATTAATATATTCACCCTATTACCTCATCTGTTGTATTTTGGCAAAGATTTTTGAAATTCATATATTGTAGTAAGGGTAATTTTCTACTAACACACGGGTATATCTTCTAATATTCGAGAATATATGTAGTACGGGTATATCTTCCTATGTCATTTTAGTGATTTTATTTTGGTATATATTGCTTGAATTTCATATTTCATGGAAATTTGTGTACCAACTTGACCAGACTGTTTAATTCTTCAGATCTGTCTGTGAAGATAATTTTTGTATAGCGAGAACAGAGATTTTCTAATCTACGAATCTACGAGAATGCAAGTAGTAGGGGTGTATTTTCCCATACAATTTTGGCACTTGCATTTTAATATATATTGGCATCAATTAACACCTTTGGGTTTGAATATTAGGGGGATTATTGATATTTTCAATTCATTACTTTATCTGTTATTTTTTGACAAATATATTTCTCCTACTGATACACAGATATATATATATATATATATATATATATATATATATATATATATATATATATATATATATATATATATATATATATATATATATATATATTCTAATATTCGAGAATATAAACAGTACGGGTACTTGTACATATTGGTACTTCCCATACAAATTTAACTCTTTCATTTCCACATATATTGATTTAATTTCATATTTTTTGTAAATGTGCTTACAAGTGGAATCAGGATATTTTGTTCCTCAAATTTTCCTAGAAAGATAATTTTGTATAGTAAGAACATAAATTCTTATATTTCTTTTAGGAGCATTAATTTTGAGTATTATAGGAGTTTGCACACGTTTATGAATTTCGAAGTTTTTTATATTATATTCTCCGTATACAGAACGGGTATGCTGCTAATTAATTATAAAATATATAATGGTTATTGCAAATTTTTTTTATCTCTATTTAGGAATTTTAATATCCTTTTGTTTCCACACCACTAATCGCAACCCAAAGTTAATTTTACTTAATAAGTATTACTTTTCAGTGTCAATACATGCAGAGCATTAAAATGCATTTAAAGATATAAAGAAATTCTGAAAGTAAAGATGCAACATCATTTACTTAATTTACAGTAGATTTACGATTGACTCGGAGAAAATACTGTCTCGTTCAAGCGTGAAAAGAAAACTGGATGCAGAACTTACTTCATTGCTTTGACAAATAAAGCACACTGTGTAAATATTTGAGAGAGAGTCAAATAAATAAGAAACCATAAAGGTAGAAATTTGATGTGGGCAGCACATGACTCTCGCTGCAAACCCAAGCTCATTTTTTCTTTATTTCTTCAATAATTCATTAAATTGAGTTTAATTGCACCAAATATCACTAAATTTGAACTTTTAATTCATTTGTTTTTATTTAATAAGTGGACATTTCCCAAAGGCGTCTTTACATAAATGCGAAAATATCTCAAGAACGGTTAGGCCTAGAGCAATGGAGTTGGTCCGATTATGCTCTTCGTCAAAACTTATGTATATAACAATCATTTATTGGATACATTAAACATTGCAAGCATACCAAATGCTCAATTCAATGTTACAAACACTAATCCGTGGATCTTTTCATCATTTTTTAAATGTGAAAAAAGTAAATTCATTTCATTATATAAGGAAAGTCATGTGTTGCCCACATCAGATTTTTTTTAGATAGTGGTGAAATAACGAATTGGAATCAATGTGGGAAATAAAATGACCATAATGGTAACAAAATTAACACTATGCCTTGCTTTTAAAATTAGATCAGAAATAGAATACACATTTGGAATATATGTTACATGTAGAGAATTTAAAAAATAATATCATTTCATTGCTATTGCTAAGACCCTACAATGAGCTTCTTTATACAATAGTATGATGACGTAAAGCTTCAAAATTGAGGATAAGTAGGTGATTTGCAACAAAAAATGAAATTTTCACTTCAACATGACATAAAATTATAAATTTTAAACCGGTTCTAATCCAAATAGGAGGAGATAGATGACACAGCATCTAAATCATCGTCGAAATTCATAAGCCTTTGATGACACAAAGACCCTAAATTTACAGACAATTTTCCAATTTTATTTAAGCTACAGCTATCGTTGTTTTAAAAAATGTTTCTTCAAATAATTTGCAAACAAAAGCTCTGAAAGAAATAACTATTTTTAGTCTGACACACATCAGTATGCAAATGGACGTGAATATCTATATAAATAAAATTGAAAATGTGTCTGTGGGTATGTATGTGCATATGTGTGCCTGCCTCATCATCACGGAAGACCAGCTACACTAAATTTCATGAAATGTTGTGGGTAGTGTTGAAATAACCCCAACAAAAATTGAGTTCATGTTTCGAGCTTCTAGGGACAGTGTGTTGAGGAGATATTAATAAAACAAGAAATATCGATCATGAATAGCGCATTAATTATGAAAAACTTTCCAACTGATATGCAATTTGATATAAACAGGTCTAAAATGCGATATATTTAGAACTGATATTTTGTTAAATTATCACAGTACTACAGTAATTCATTATACTTGGAAACTTAAAACTTCATCGCGAAACAAATGAACTTTTTTCGATTGACTTCATTGAAATATAAATTGCCTGGTTTAAACATCTCTAAATGCGATACATTCAGCGGTAATATTTTTTAAATTATCACAATGTTACAAAAATTCATTATATTTGAAAACTTCATCGAAAACAAATAAACTTTACTCAAATGACATCATCGAAATATAAATCGCCTGGTTCTCTATATGAAAGCAGCATTTCATTCATAAACTTTTTCCATTCATTTGATTCATCACAACACTACAATAACTTGTTTTTTTAAAAAGTGCATGCTATAAATCTTCTGCTTCTCTATGTAAAGTCAATTAATATTTCATTCCAGACTCCAGAGCTAAATCATTTTGCGTGAGAACAAATCAGTAAGTTTTCGTATACAAATCATCTTACAGTCGCTTGATTTGTTTACTTTCTGCATGCTATAAAATCAGGCTTCGTTGTAGAAATAATCAAAGTTTTGTGATCTATTAAAATAAAACATATTTCAATTAAGTAGAACACAGAATTTAGATACAGAGATAATATTAAAAAAATAAAGCGTTTTTAGGATATATGCAACACTAAATATAAATTTAAATGGTAGTTTAAACATCACGATGTTTACATTGGTTAAAAATGGATAACCTATTGTATTTAGAAATGCGTCACGTGATAACTTCATACAATATGGGTGTCATTATTATTTCAATTTTTATTTAAAAACTACCAAACATACTTTGATGAAACATTTTTTACACATTTTACGTGATAATCTGAATGTGTCCTAAAATTTTCAAAGCATATTGTGAATTTGAAAAATTAAAAATGTGTGAAAAAGGAGGTCCCATAGTATTCAATGTATTTCATTCTTACAACTTGGATTAAATCCAAAACTAATTTGGTTATATTAAAATAATTTTCATTCCCATATCTTCCACAGTCCGCCTTAACAACATATTAAAATTTCATTTTGATGAAGTCAATTTCACGGCAGTAAATTGTGCCAACGGTCAGAGAGACAGGCAGACCGAAATAACGAAGTCATAAACACTTCAGGACTATGTTCGAAAGAGTTAAAAAGCAAAAATTTAACCTTCCATATAGCATACTGCAGACGACAATTCGCCAATTTTTGTAGAAAATGATACCATATACTTAGCAACGAAATTAAATTCAAAATGTTTGTTTATGCGGCAGACGATTTTTATTAAATATTTCCCGATGTAAAAATTAAAGAAATGTATATAAAACGCATGTTACCGAAATTTCATTTTTGACTGGAATACATACACATTACGGCCTTCGGGTTTAAAGAATACGGGGTTATTGATATTTCTTATGTTGTCTTCTGTTTTAATTTGGCAATGATTTTTAAAACTGACATATTGTAGTACGAGTGTATTTTTTTAATAACGGGTATAATCTTTTAATCTACGAGAATATAAGTAGAAAGAAGTCATTTAATTTTAGCGCTTTAAATTTGGCATATGTGGATTTAATTTCATATTTTCTGTAAATTTGTTTACAAATGCGATCGGGGTAATTTAATTTTCTTATCTGCCTGAGAAAATCATTTTGATACTTAATCATATAGATTCTATTACACCATTTCAGGAGAAAAAAATTTAAATTTTTAATAGAGTGTTTTGAATAACAATGTCACGTAGAGCACTATAGAAACTTGCATATATTTCTGAAATTTAAGTTTCTTTATGCTGTATATTCCATATGAAGAACGGGTATACTGCTAGCATGGGATTTAAATGTGAAACACATCAAATGTATACATTTTGCATATTATAAAATTGAAACATATATACTAATGGCTGCGACACTTCATATATTCAAATCGATGTAAATAATAAATGAATAACACATCATTAGATTTTCAACCCCTTTTTGAAAAATATTTTCTTTTGATCAGCTGTAATAATCCCTATTTTACTTTATAAATCCCTCTTTATCTAACTACTATATCGCACCTCTATTTGTAATTCTGACCCTGTCCATGTTTTAAGTTACGCCTGGCGGCTTGTTCTCGATTCCATGCGAGTCAAACCTTTACGCAATTACCTCTAAGACATAAAGTATTTAAAATTCTTTACTTGTTACTTTCCCTGCAATACATGGTAATGTATAGGGAAAGTATTGGAATCCTACCGAAAATCACAACTCGATATTTTGACGGATCTACGCGTTTTGAGACCTCTACAATACGAAAAACTATTTGTAGCGTGACATCTGTGTGTGTCTGTGTGTGTGTCTGTGTGTGTGTCTGTGTGTCTATGTGTCTGTCCGTCTATGCAATGTATGTATCCACTCTACCTATAAAACTAATGGACTGAATTTCATAAAATTTGGTATGTAAGTCACTTTGGTGAGACCTTGTTGCTGATTACTTTTTGGTAAGATTCGTAAAAACAGAACCCCCCCCCCCCCTTTTTGCGAAATGGCCCGTAAAAATCTCATGTATCCACTCTCGCTAAAATACTAATTGACTAAATTTTACAAAATTTGGTAGATAAGTTATTTGTAAATTCTTGTTTTATCCGCAATTTTTGACGAGGAGAAGAATATAACACACTCCATTATACTTTAGGACTAACCGTTCTCAAAGTATTTGAGATGTCTTGCATTTTTGTCACGCCGCTATCGGAAAAATGTCCAATTACCAAATAAAAACAAAAATTGAATTAAAAATGCAAATTTGTTATTTGGTGCAATTAAACCCAATCTAATGAATTATTAAAGAAATAAGGAAAATATGAATTTGAGTCTGCAGGAAAAGTCATGTGCTGCTCAGATCAGATTTTATACATTTGTGTTTAAACTAGATTATGATTTTTTGTCTTTCGTGTATTTATAATTTTGTAGTTTTTACATCTGTTTCTGGTGATCTTATGTAGATGTATTAACCGCGTTTGGTAGTGACGACAATTTTGTAATATGCAAATTTAACTTGCCGGTAGTGGATAGTATTTAAGCATATTGGCATGATTTTTTATTGAACGCCACTGAGGAAGGGTATGATGATACCCGAAAGCGCTCTGGCTTTTAAATTATATCTACGTCTGATGGATGTTTTAATAAAATGACGTTTAAAATCTAATGATTTGTCATTCATTTATCATTAATCGATTTGAAGCATATAATTCACCCCTACGTTTATTGATAGTGTCATCAATCTTGATTTGAGTAATAAAATACACTTTAATTATATTTTGAAGAGTAATTTATGATGAAACACAAATATGCATACATTACACATCTTTCATCGCGAACACGGTAATCAATAATTCTTTTAATAAGAGCATTACTCTTTTCCTTCCTCTAGTTGGAAACTCTCATTATTGAAAACGAAAATGCTCAGAATTGGAAGGAAGATTTAATTACGTTTAAACGTTTAAAAGCAATCTATTTATAAAATAAAATAACATTTAATTAAATTATTATAGGATACGTAAAATAATTCGGGAAGTAAATGGCTAATTCCGCGCTGTTCATAAACGTTCCCAAAGATAAATTAATATTACTTTCTAAAAGGAATCTGCACTTTGTGTTACGGAAAAGTGAAGGGGGAAGAACTGGGTTTATTACTTTCCCTGCAATGCATGGTAATGTATATGGAAAGTATTGAAAGTATACCGAAAATCGCAATTTAAATTTTCGACGGATCTACACGATAACTTTATGGATCCATATCTTGGGAATGCATCTGAAATACGCCAGCTTTGAAATTATGCACCTGAACTATTTTTGCTTTCACAACTAAATTCCTTAAGTGTTTAGCGGAAATATTTTTAAAAAATCTGATGTCGGTAACACATGACTTTCTTTATATAATGTAATGAATTTACTACTTGAATTTTCGACAATTAGTCGTCATTTTCATTCATTTAGCATCATTTTTATCCATTTGGTGAGATTTTCGTTAATTTGGAAACATTTTAAAAAGTCGGCAAGTTGGCGACATTCCGCCAAAATCGTCGCCAAAATCTCGCCAAGCGTTATGGACGAAGAAATAAATTATTCTTACAGCAGATAAATGACTATTGGCGATCAAATAAAAAAGTATTACTCAAAGTATCATTTTTCATGAATGGAACGAGCTAGATCCACATGAATAATATTACCCAATTTATCGCATGGTATTACATATGAAAAATGAAGATGTTTCTCAATAGGAAATATTTTTTTTTATTTTATATGTCTTTTTGATATTTTTTTTCAAAAATGTGTAATATCTCGAGAATGGTTCATGTTAGTGTTCCAAAATTTATGTCAATAGTTTTCTAATGAAAAATTACATAATAAATGTCTATTTGGGTAACTTTATTAGCAGTTTTGATTTTTTGACGATTTTTTCAAAATTTCAGTCGATAATTTAGGGGGATTCTGAACATTCGATTGCGTATGAAAACAATAGGTTTCCAGTGTTTACGGATTGTGATTTTTGTGCCAAATTTCGTTCGAATCGGTCCATTCGTTCGTCAGTTATCGTGTCCACAGACTCACTGACACACACACACACACACACACACACACACACACACACAGACATCACTTCAAAAATGTTTGATTCGTGATCAGGGATGCTTGAAACGTGTTCTCCCGTCGAAAACTCGAATTCGAATGTTCGACCCCGTCACAACACTTTCATCATACATTATGTATATAAGGAAAGTAATTATTTAATGGAGAAATATATAGATAATTAAATTGTAAGGCTTGTATCATATATCTTTTACAGGATACATTTGTTGCATTCCTATTCTATAAAGTGGTCTAAAAAACGGGACATTCTAGCATTTGTACCATTTGAAATGTAAATGACTCGGAAATCAAATCTTTCTGCATTTGAGGTATATTCTTATCGATCAGATGGCTACGAGGTAGCATTCATGCATACTTGCTTTCGATTCATTTTAAACACTTTTCAACAGAGTTGTGAAGTGTTTATAACTTCATTCTGTCTGTCAGTCTGTCCGTTCGCACGATAACAGCCATAAAAATAACTTTATCAAAATGAAATTTGAGTATCTTGTTGAGACAGGTCTGTGGGATATACGGGAATGTAAATGAATAATAGAATAATATCACCCGATGCATTTCGTATTGGACACTGCTCGAAAAAATGAAATACATTGACCGATATAGAACCCAATTTTTCAAATATTTAAGCGAAGTTAAAATTCTTCATTTGCTTTGAAATTTTTTGTAAATACATTTTGAAATGGGCTTGATTTTGATATTTTTTAAAATGTATAAAAAGATATTCAGCAAAATATGTTAGATAGTCTTTTAAATAAAAATTGAAATAATAATTACACCCATGTGATACGCCGGCCACACATTATGCTACCATTAGCCTTAGGGGTGGTCGTGTGCTCTGGGTCTTCAATCATTTGATGAGATTCAATGATATGATGAGATCAAGTGATCCACCTCAACGTAAAATAGGGCATCCATCCTCTTTCCTAGTGTCAAAATCGGGATTTTAAAAACTCTTTTAAATTTATATTGAGTGTTGCATTCGTCCTAAAACCGCTTTAATGCTGCGTATTATCTGTGTATCTAAATTCTGAACCAACACCATTATAATATTTTTTATTTTAAATGGTAACTAAAATTTGATTCTTTCTACAACAAAGCTTAATTTCTTTGGCATGCAAAATTTATGCAAATCCATCTATTGTAAGATGAGTTATATAAGGATGACTTAATTTTTATCATGTTCAGTTATTTAGCTGTGGAGTCTGGAATATAAGTTAGATAAATGAAATATTCATTGATTTTATATTTTAGAGAAGTAGTCGATTCATGGCATTACCTTTTTTGATTAAGTTTCAAACTATAATAAGTTATTGTAGTGCTGTGATAATTTAAAAAATATGAGTGCTGAATATATCGCATTTTAAAGCTGTTTAAATAAAATTGCATTTCAGTTGGAAAGTGTTTCATAATCGATGCTTTATGCAGGATGGATCTTTTATGTTAAGTAAATATACTGGCAAATAATTAAATAGTTTTATATAGGGTGTTTCAATAAGTAGATTTCGCATGCTTCACAAGAAAATTAATTTTTTATAACTAATCTTCATCGCATTTATTGATTAAAGAAAACTACCCTAACTACCGAGCACAAAGCAACTGACATATGGTAACGCTTAATTATACACTCTAGTAACAATTAGACCCCAAATACACGGTGATCTAACAAAGAGGGCATAATGACCTGGCTCATTAGTATGACGATGCCAGTTTTGCATAATAATAGTCATTAACCAGTACGTTAGCTTTACGAATCGATTAACTATTAGTTATTATTTGGATAGTTAAGGTTAATGTAGTATCAGTTGCCTGTACAGTAACTTAAATATATTAGATAACATATTGCATGTCGGAAGCCCATCACTTTCATTACACAATAGCTTAACGTCTTTCACAGAAGACAAGTGACGCATAGCACAAAGCATTGACCGCTAAATTGTACATAACATTAGGTGCTTTTTCTGGATGATAATGTACGACCAGAAGGCGTTTATGCAGATTCAGAATATATATACCAAACGAGTCAAATGCGCAGAGTCGTAGGCACAAGTTTATAACAGCCCTGGCCCGGGAGGTCATAACAGCAGTTAATTCGTTGCACATATCGCAGGTGTGGTTGAGTCAGAGATCTTATTGGGGGCTAACACTGAAACTATGCAGATTAGTTAATAAGTTAACCAATGAAGAAGTGTTGCTGCATCGCATCTAAGGACAACCAATCTGGACAATTCAGTCCAGAGTGTACAGATTAGCGTTGAGTGTTTCCAGGTCCTTGACATAATAGGTATTTATCAATTTTCTGTTATAAACGGTCGAATATATAATTTTGGACAAATGTAATAAGCATGGCCACACATGTAATGGGTTTCCTTCTTAAGAATATATGTATAAGTAATGCAAGTTAAACGTAATTATAAAATATTTATTAAATAATGTTTATTTTAAAATAGTGGAAGTCAATTGTGTGGTATGTTAATTAATAATTATATTTTAGGAACCCGTACAAAGAAATAATGGTGGGTTATAATGCGGCAACGATACAATGTACGACTATACGATTTACGATCTAATTAAGAATAATAAGTCAACCCAGAGATTTAATTATTATTTACTAGTATTTTTGCCAGGTTTTAATAAAATGAAAAATTGAAATAATATGTGACATTTCGTTTGGGCACTCACGCGTGAAGATGAAAAACATTCCATTAATTTTCAAAATTGAACTAGATAAAATTCGAAAAACAAATTTTATTTGTTATATGTTACTTGCAGCGATAATCCGGCGTTGCTCGGTATTTACGATGCAAAACTACGATGAACATTACACCGGAACATATAGGGCCGATTGGGATATATTACCGCTGAATGTATCGTATTTTAGAGATGTTTAAATAGAATTGAAGTTGGAAAGTGTTTCATAATCAATGCTTTGTGCATGATTGATCTTCCTTGTAATTTCATAGTGCTTTTCGTTGTTGAGTATGCCTGTGAGAAATAAACCATGGTGATAGTTTCCATTTAAATTCATATCTCAAACCTGCGATTTTCAAGTGTATCTAATACGTTCAATAAACTCCCACAAAACTTTGATTCAATTGACTTTCACGTTTTAAACCAACAATGTCCAACCTTTTTAGTTGTGGATCATGATATCAGACAGTAGAACTCCTAGGAAAAAGTGTCGTTTTTCACTAATATCTCCAAAAACCACTGGTCGTAGAAACTTGAAATATGGCCTATGTTTTAAGTGGGGAGATTTCAAGACTACCAAAACAAATCTCATGAAATTCGGTTCATCTGTTCTCTAGTTATGGTGGATCATACATACATACTTTTCTTCTTTATAGTATATTTATAAAAGAAAATACTCCAATGTTCCTTTTCTTATACCACAGATGATGTATAAAAATATTTAGAAATTGTACGTCATGCAAATTTAACAGGACAATTAATATTTCTAGTGTCCGTATATTAAGCGATATTTTCTATATATTAAGCGTATATTAAGCGATATTTTCTTGATTAAGCGACATTTGACATAATTTGCATCGATTAGTCAACATTTCGAAAAAATCAGAAAGTGGACGATATTTCGTTAAAATGACTGTCAATTTCAATGAGTTAATATTATGAAATGTTTCGATAAATTCATCTGATAACATGCTATGTCTCCAGAACGGTTCGTGATAGCTTCCTAATGTAGGTGCCATTCCTATTCTTTGTGATAAATTACGTAGTAATGACGTGTTTTTTCATAATGTTTTTTTTTTTACTTTCTCTACAATACATGGTAATGTATAGGGAAATATTGGAATCGTGTCGAACATCGCAACTCGAGTTTTCGTCGATCGACACGTTTTGTGACCTCTAGAACACGAAATATCTATTTTAACGTGGTATCTGTGTGTGTGTCTGCCTGTCTGTCTGCGCAATGTATGTTTGTTTGTTCGAGACACAGACCGTTCGACCTACCAGAAATGTTTAAGGTAACCATTTGGACGACCTGGAAGTGTCATCTAATTTAGATCGGAACCCAGTGGGGGAGGCATCCACAGGGACCGTACCCTCCATCCCCTACCACCAAACTCTCGGAAGAACTTTCGGACCCACATTGTTAACGTGATCGTACTCCACATGATCACGGTGGCAGTTCTGGCAGCGTGCAAATCTAGCGCGCAAACCACCGGGCTACCGCTTCCGAAATGTGCCAACAGCACGCGGTGTTCCCAGGTGGTCACCCACCCAAGTACTTACCGCGCCCGATGCTGCTTGACTTCGGTGATCAAACGAGAACCGGTATTTTCAGTACGGTAGCGCCGTTGGCTCTTGTGCAATGTATGTATCTACTCTAACTGAAAAACAATTGACCGAATTTCATAAAAATTTATAGGTGTATCTGTTGTGGGTGATCCTGGTGCTGATTAGATTTTGGTACGATTTGGGAGGAAGGAAAACATCCTTTTTCTGCAAAATGGAATGCAAAAATTGTCAAAATCTAACATAAAAGACTACGTATGCTCAAATATATCCATTAATTGTTTGTTTCATAGGTCATTTTTTCCGATGAAAAGAATGTGATCAACCCCATTACTATAAGACTAGCCGTTCCCAAGATATTTAAGTTTTTTTTTTTTTTTTTGCATTTTTGCTACGCCGGTTTTCAAAATACACGTCCAGTTACTCAATGAAAACTTAATTAAAAGTAAACTTAATCCAGTGTCATTTCAAACAATGATGCTTGCTGTTTTGCGCAATTAAACACAAATTAATGTATCATTAAAGAAATATCGAAAGAATGCATTTGAGGCTATAGGGTCATGTGTTGCCCACATCAGATTTTTTTATTCAAATTTAAAAACTGTTTGTTAAATATTTTATGAGTTACAGTACATGCATACATTATATACATGCACACACACACATATAAAAACACGTCTAGCTGAAAGAACGTATTCAGGATTTCCCTGAACGTGTACATCCGTCGAGTTCTCGAATTGGAAGTCGCATCCCCATTTCAACGCTTTCCATGTCACTCTTTCACCCATTCTAAAGAAATTTATGGTTACCATGGGAATGAGGGTTACCATTTTATTGGAGTGCACACTCTATATAAATAAAATTGAAAATCAGTCTTTCTCTCTGTCTGTTTGTCTCATCATCACGGAAGAACGGCTGAACAGAATTTTATGAAATTTTGTGGGTAGCCTTGGACTAGTCCCACTTAAAATTGAGTCCATGTTTCGAGTTTCTAGGACCAGGGGTTGTCTAGAAATTAATTAAAAACTCACATTTGAACCTCCAATAGACATAGTATTATGCAGACGATATTGTATCCCGTAAATTTATTTGAAGTAAATGATGTCATGTCGCTTAGCAACGGATTTTAATCCAATGTGGGTATGCGGCAGACGATTTTTATTAAATCGTTTCCGATTTAAATATTAAAGAAATTTCTCTAAAATAAATGTTACGCAATTTGTATTTTTGACTACTACGGCCTTCAGGTTAAAAATCACTGGAATTATTGATATTTTCAATTTATTTCCTCATGTGTTTTATTTTGGCAAAAACGGTTAAAACTCATTGCAGTTAAAACTCATTACTAATCTAAGAGAATATAGGTGATTATATCTTCCCATACAGTTTTAGCGTGTTTATTTTGGCATATATTGATTTAATTTCATATGTTTTGTAAATTTGTTTACAAACGAGACCAGAATGTTTTATTCTTTAGATCTGTCCTTGAAGATAAATTTTGTATAGCGAGAACATAGATTCTTAAATTTCTTTTAGAACCATTAATATAAATATTTTAATAGAATGACCTGAATAGCAATGCTATTTTGAATATTATAGGAATATGCACATGATTAGGAATTTTAAGGTTTTTTTACATTATATACTCCGTACGAAGAACGAGCATGCTGCTAAGCACTATATATAAATATATATATATATATATATATATATATATATATATATATATATATCATTTTGTACACTAGGAATATTATCATTAAATACCCTAATGAGAGGTGATCTTCAATCTCTGGTTTCTTCATATTAGAGGAGTAATCGAGACGAAATGTAATTACACCTCATTTTCCGGCCGGTGTTCATTCTGAGCCATTTCCCCCTAATGCACGAAAGGATGGGATGGAAGGATGGATCAACAAGATTCTTGACTTTCACGAAAGTTACATTCTCAACTTGAAAACGCTTTAGACAGGAACTAATTGTTATAATACTAATGCAGCTATGTTTAGTGCGTAGTTTTAAAGGTTAAAAATTAATTCTAAGAAAATCTCATGTGGGCAGCTCTTGATTTTCCCTATATAAAGTGTTGAATTGACATTTCTCATAGTGAAACTACTTTTTTCAAAATAAATTTACTTTTTTTGCAAAATGGCCAGCAAAATTCGTCAAAATGTAAAATAAAAGACTACGTATGCTTAGTTGTATCCATTAAATGCATGTTTCATACGTTATTTTTTATGTTTAAAAAACTCGTCAAAATGTAAGATGAAAGACTACGTATGCTCGCTTGTATTCATTAAATGCTTGTTTCATACGTCATTTTTGACGATGAAAATAACAAAACCAACTCCATTACTTTTGGACTAGCCGTTCTAGAGATATTTTAGTTTTATTTAGTTTTTTGCATTCTACTCAGCCTTTGAAAATACGTTCCAATGCAAAATAAAAACACAAAATTGAATTAAAAGTGAACATTCAGCGTCATTTTATATAATGATGCGTGTTATTTCGTGCCATTGAACTCCATTTCATGAATGATTAAAGAAATAAAGAGAAAGTGAATATGGATATGTAGAGAAAGTCATGTGTTGCCCATTTCAGATGTATTTCTCATTACAGAAATAGGGCCTGTAACGTATGCCGTCGTTCGCCACCATTTTGTAACGAAATTACCATTATCTGCTGCTGGATACTATGCCTCTGCATGGTTGTTGATTCAGTAGCGTTAGTGCGGTCAGCGCACATAAAGTGAAATATGCCGACCTAAATGCAAGTAGCCGTTCCCTTCTGAATTCGTGAGTTCGAATCAGTGATAAGATCATGAAAATAATGACTTTCTCCAAGTCTAGATAAAACAGGCATCGTTGATAAAGAAAATAAGCTTTTATTATAGGATGACGAGGAATATCAACAAGTTACAGAATAACATTCTGGTGAGGGCGAGAACCTGTGCATCAGGAGCACCAAACGTGTGACCTGTCTCTACGAAAATTGTCTCGCTTCTCTCGAAAAGCGTCCCTTTCGTGTATATCTTCTGGTCCAAAATCTGAGGACCACCCTGACAAAGCTCTGGAATGTCTTTTTCCAAGCTCTGCATATCATAGACCACCTAACGTTCCCCTCTGGGATTAGTTCTCCCTTCTCTGATGACGCCTCAAATTGGGTGCATTTCTCCGAAATCAGACTGTGATGACAGAGTTTTATAGCCTTGTTTTCCAAAACTGCAACGCAGGCGGTCTTAAGGTGTATGAACTCTGAAATTGTTCTGAAAATGGCTGAAAATAGGCTCGAAAAAGTGACGGGTTCGTCACAGGGCCATTCTTTGAATGTTAGTAACTAACATAAATATTTAAATATAATATTTGGTAAATTAAATGTATATTTATATATATTTTTGGCATTAAATTCCGATTTAGAAAGTGGATTTTTTAGATTGCTCCTGGTGATGTGTCATAAGGTAAAATTGTCCTTATCAAAATTAATACTATAGAACTTACCTATGATGCCGACACTAAGGGTGAAGCATGTAAGCTCCAGGTTCTCAAGCTGGAGAGACGAACACACAAAATATAAATAAATACACTTGACTTAATTGATCAATTTATTTTAATGTTTTAAGTTATAGATATCCATTGTATCTTGATTAATGATACTATTATTAAATCTATTATTATAAGACATATAACACTGACACTATTTCATTAATACATATTTACACACATAATAAAATGGACATATATTTTTTAAAACAGTTTCTTTTAAGCAATCGACACTCAAAATAGTTCTTTTAGCTCAATATCTAAGAACTTATTAATATAATCTACTCTTACGAACTGATTGTTCATTATTTGAATAATCGATAAAAGTGTGCCTTCCGTGCTATTTAGTGACAAATTAAAAGTTGATTTACCTCTACTCTTTGTGTTAAGTACTTATTCGTGCAATCTCGATGATGTACGAAACTGTTGCACATCTCATAACTGCAACAAGCTTCCATTTTATCGCTCACGTTCGATATACCTTTTTCGCAAAACCAAGAAACATGATGTTAGCTCGTTCGAAAATTTGAAATAGACTAAACTTTTTGGAATACGGCTTTGGGGCGCTTTTTTCTTTCCCCCATTGGTTTCCTACCACATCTACCATTCGTTGTTGATGCAGAAGGGGATGATCACTGTTTATGTATGCATGTGTTGTCGTTGGTTCCCTCTGCAGCATTTCGATAGTTCATTATTTTGGTTGGCATCCGTAATTGAAATTACAAAATGCCGTGCACGCCGTACGACATGACGCTTTATTTGCTACAGGCATTTGGCACCAAGCTTTATCGCGTAGCCTGCTTTGTGGTAAATTGAATTAAAATATTTACGGTAAATAGAGTTAATTCGGATACTGTAAATGTTTTACACGGATAAACGAAGAAAGCTTTCATAGAACATATTCTAATAGAAACAGTAGCGATTGTGTGATAGATATAAAGGTTGTAAGATAATTATATTTGTAAAAGAATCCACTTTATTTAATTATTCAATTTACGTGGCAACTGCAGTTGGAATTCGGTTAATAGTAACCACTCAAACATAAAAAGAACAAAGCATAAAATACAAGAATACCAAGTAGTATAACAATGATTAAAACAGGTTTTTTTTAAAGAGGCAGGAATCAAATTAAAATTATTAATATCAGTACTATAGGTATTAAGGAGATCAACACATTTGTAGATAAAATAGCTCTTAATGTAATTACGTTTAACAGTAGTATTGTGAAATAATTTTTTTCTAGTATTATTAACAGGTATATGGAATTCAAGACAAGCAAGTAATATGGGGTAATCCATAGTATTATTCACAACTTTATAGTAAAACATGAGGCAAGACCATTTTCTTCTTAGGCATTAAATAAAGGAAATTTCTTTGAAACTTTGGAAGTAATAAGCATGTAAGAAAAATTTATGTATGAAAATGGATTAATACCGCAAAAATGCAACTGAGGTATCACATGAAGGAGGTAGGCACAGAGGATAGGTAGATATCACAGTTCGTTTATACCGTCCAAAGATGTTTCTTAAGTGGAAGGAGCAGTAGTGAACTACACGTATTGGGATCTCAAGAACACGAAAAAAATATTTTTAGCGTGACGTCTCTCTCTCTCTCTCTCTCTCTCTCTCTCTCTCACTCACTCTCTCTCTCACTCTCTCTCTCTCTCTCACTCTCTCTCTCTCTTTCTGTATGTGTGTAATATATTGTTACGAACATATCCTCTGGAATCATGAGTGTGCACTTTAGGTTTTAGAGTCCGTGTTTCTAGATAACTTACGTTTATTCACAAGCACAAAGTAAACAGGGATAGTATACAATCAAACAGCCCTTAACCCTACAATGCATGATTTTTTATTTTTTCACCAAACATTTTTTTTCTTAATGATATTGGCTTAAGTATATGTGGAAAAATATTAAAAAAAATATTTAGCTTTTTCTATTGGTTAATTTTTGAATTTTTAGGTTTGATTCATATATGAATCAGTATGCATTTAGCTACCACTTTCAATTGGTATTGAAGAGATAAAAAAAAATGATTTACCACCATATAAATAATAAATTTGGTATAAAAATGCTAAATTATACTTTGTTTATAAAGAGAAAATATATTTTAATTAAATTTAAATTTTTAATTAAATTTAATTTTTTTATTAAATTTAAATTTGAAATATTTTAATGTATTTTATTATTATTATATTTATGTAAAATGGAAAACATCCCCTTTTTTTACAGCCGATAAATGGCTGTGTATTGCACATGGACAAATTTGTATCTAGTGCGATTTTCATTGCAATTAGCTTTGATTTCATTGCAAATTAGCGTCGATTTCATTGCAAATTAGCGTCGATTTCATTGCAAATTGTTCGATATTGCCCTGTCTAACACATGTGGGAGAATGTATGCTGCAGGGTTTTTCCTTCGTTTTACATTATAATATTTCGGTAAGCTACTGTTTTGTCTTCCCCATTTAAAAGCAACACAGTCACCAATTTCTCTTATATTTGAATAAATAATTCCAATACTATTCAATTGATATGTTCCATGTTATATGTTACCTTACAAATTTATCAGTATTGCTAATTATAATATTTTAAGAATTAAAAATTCATTAATAATCTAAATATTCGATAAAATTACATTTGTAAGTTAAATCTTTAGTAATTGCATTACTTTTGCTCGCAAAATATAAAAATCCGAAAAATAAAAAATAAGAAATCATGGTCTTCTGATAAGAAATATGAAATATATGAATAATTTATGTCTCTAATTAACAATATCCTAAGTAGTTATTGAATAAGGATTGCAGGGTATATGAATCAGTACAAGATACAGGGTGTTACTTGGTATTATAACACTAATTTTTGTTTAAAAAAAATGAAATTGATCCATATGCATCACTATGTGTTGTGAGTCTAAACTTATCCGTTAATGCATGGTGATGCATATATGAATCAAACACAAAAAACGAAAATTTTAATACTAAAATTTATTTTAAATTAAATCAATTCACAGAAATGAAAACTGCATACCTTAAACTTCGTAGAATAAATTCTTTGAAGCTCTTGGAAAATAATTACTGCCAAAACACACTATATGTAAACATGGGAATCAGAAATAAATTCTTAAAAAATAATCAATTACTAAAACTATACATAACGTATATCGGTGGTGCAATTTACAGAGGCCAGCAGCAATGAATTACTAAGAGGGTATTCTGGTTATGGAATAAGTACAGAAAGCAGACTATTTCTTGATTTTTTAAGGCGAAATTAGCTAAAAATTGGATTGATTCATATATGAATCAGTATGCATTGTAGGGTTAAAGTCTCCACTCATTTCGCAGAATAAGCGATATTATTTATAGAACGTTGACGAAAGTAATTTCACAAAACAACCACTACCATTCCCAACATATTGACAAAAGTCACAGTCCAGCTCGCGTCACGTCCATTCGTCAACTCCCCTTCAGCAAAGGGGTGAGTCATTTTTATAGTCTCTCCATAGAAACCTCTGGAAATCTCTATATCTCAAAGAATAATCGTTCTGTCAAGAAGTTTTTGGAACATTCCGGAAGACACCAAATATGGAAAACCTTCTTCTAACGGGGAAAACCTGGAAACCCTGGGCTGACGTCATGCTGATATCATGCACTGTATTTCCGTCGCCTGGCCTTTGCAAAAATATGCATGCATTCCAATTCAAGCTCATGAACCTTATTTTATAAAATTTTACAGGTGAGTCACTTGCATGTGACACTGGTGCTGATTAGATTTTGGTACAATTCGGGATAAAAGAACTCGCCTCTTTTTTGCAAAATGACCCGCAAAAATGTCATGTATCCACTCTAGATAAAAAGAATACTAATTCAAATGTCACAAAATTGGGTAGATAAGTCACGTTAGGGTTATACTGTTGCTGACTAGATTTTGGTACTATCCAGAAAAGAAGAACCTGACTATTTTTACAAAATGACCCGCAAGAATTTCCACGATCTAAAATAAAATATTACGTATGCTCAAATGTATCCATTAAATGCTTGTTTTATACGTCATTTTTGACGATGAAATTTATAAGACCCACACCATTAATCTAGGACTAACCGTTGTCGAGATATTTTACTTTTTTCGCATTTTTGAGAATAAGTCCAGTTACCAAATGAAACCGAAAGCTGAATTAAAAATGTAAATTCAATGTACTTTCAATTACTGATGCGTGTTATTTTGTGCCATTAAATTCGATTTTATGAATTATTCATAAAAAGGGAGTAATTAAGAGCAGAAAGTGGGATCGGCACTTATGATCCGCGTGGGGGGTCGATGGTCAAATCTTTCTAGTAGCCACTACTAATCAAGTAGTAATAAGAATAAAAGCAACCGACATATTTAAAAATCATTATCGCTTAAATTGATGACGCTGTGTTATTTCCAATGCACGCTTTTCTCGGGGATCCAATTATCGTAGGACTGGAAGGGGTTGACATGAAGTGATTAAGAGTTGATGAGCAGAATGCCAGGCAGAAATTGCCAATCTGAGACAAATTATCTCGTCAAGACTGGGTTACAGTTAAAAGTTACATGTTACTCACGTATTTCTAGTATTCTGAAAGATTGGAAGACTCCATCTACACTCTAAACACTCTAAACCATCTCTTTCCCGGCCACACATCTTGCTACCGTAATCCCTTGGGTTGGTCGTGTGGTCTGGGTCTTCAACTCTAAACCATCTACACTCCTACTACCATTCACCTCCAGCTACACTCCTACTATCATCCACTCCCATCTACACTCTTACTACCAGCCACCTCCTACTACACTGTAAACTATCCTCCTACTACATTGTAAAACATATGCAAGCATGTTATTGAAAGTTTCAGGGGAATTGGCTGTCAACAGTGGGGAGAAAGGTTCCTGATAGTTATTATAACATATATATAAAAGACAGATCAACCATGCATAAAACATTGATTAAGAAACACTTTCCAATTGGATTGCAATTGTATTTAAAGATATCTAAAATGCGATACATTCAGCGGTGATATTTGTTTAATTACCACAGAACTGAAATAAGTTATTTTACATGAAAACTTAAAACTCCATCGAAGAAAATGAACTTTATCAAAATGACGTCATTGACATATGAATCGTCTGGCTCTCTATGCAAAAGCAGTGAGTATTTCTTCTATACACTTTTATTACAAACTCCTGAGCTAAATAATTTTGCGTGAAAAAAATTCAGCCATTCTTATACAACTCATCGTACAATCACTTGTTTGCATTCTGCATCCATTAAAATTAGGATTCGCTGTAGAAATAATCAAATTTTGAGGATCATTTAAAATAAAAATTATTGCAATTGCGTTGGCGCAGAATATAGACACATAGAAAATACGCACAAATAAAGCTGTTTTAGGACGGATACAACGCTTAATATAAATTTAGAAGAACTTTAAAAATCATGATTTCTACTTTTGGAAAAAGAGGTGAATGCCCAATTTTATTTTGAAGTGGGTCACGTGATCTCTTCATATTATATGGGCGTCATTATTATGTTAATTTTTATTTAAAAACTACGGAACCTATTTTGCTGATTTTTTTTTACATAATTTATATAATAATTTGAATATTGTCTAAAATTTTCCAAACCATTTGAATTTTAACGCCGCTCAAAAAATTGAGCAACATTGCAAGCAGAGTTGAGAACATCAAATTTATCTGAAATGTAGTTATTTTGAGTTTGGTTGAATTTAGGGATTTTATGTAATTAGTTAGACATACATATCTTTGGCAAATTCGATTGAATTCACACAACGTGCAGAAGTAAATCGGTTGAAAATTCGAGTTGCAATTTTTCGGTATGATATTGACATTTAATTATACTATGCTTAATTATATTCTCAAAAACATTTTTCTTTGCTAAAAAATAAACGATAATATGGAAATATTTATGTACATGCGATAATGATGTTACAATCGTTAGAATTCTACATTAACTTATTATTCGAAAGCATGCGTGTTTCATTATCGGTATAACAATTCAAACTTTGTTTCCATTCAAAGAGGTTATTTTATTACAAAAGAAATACAAGTATTTTATACTCCGCACAAGAACAACAATTTTTCAGCATATTTTTTTCTTTTAATTCCCTTTTGTATTAAATAGCAGAAAGGAAAATATGCTTTTGTGTTTCCTCTTTTCATCGAAGCAATATTTGATTTTATTATAAAGCGCATTATTATAAAGGGCATTTTTAAAAATTTGATACGGAATTATTATATTTTAAGAATGTTTCTGAATATACGCCAAATAAGGAATCTGTTTTAAGATTCTACAAATATTCATATATGTTTACTTTCCCTGCATTACATGGTAATGTATAGGGAAAGTATTGGAATCATGTCGAAAATCACAACTTGAGTTTTCGACAGATCTACGCGTTTCGAGACCTCTAGAATACGAAAAAACAATTTTTAGTGTGACGTCTATCTGTGTGTGTCTGTCTGTCTGACTGTCTGTCTGTCTGTCTAAGTAGAAAACTAGTTGACCGAATCTCATAAAATTTAGTAGGTAAGTCACTTGTGGGGCGAATCTGGTGCTGATTGGTTTTGGGTACGATTCGGAATAAAAGAACCAGCCTTTTTTTGCGAAATGGCCCGCAAAAGGTTGTATCCAATCTAGCTGAAAACTAATCGACCGAATTTCACAAAATAAGTCGCTTGTGGGTCCCCATGGTGCTGATTAGATTTTGGTACGATTCGGAAAAAATAACCTTTTTTTGCAAAATGGCCCGCAAAAATCGTTAAAATCTAAAATAAAAATCTACGTATGCTCAAATATATCCATTAAATGCTTGTTTTATACGCAATTTTTAACGAAGAAAAGAATAAGACCAACCCCATTACACTAGGACTAGCCATTCTCGAGACATTTTAGTTTTTCGTATTTTCGGTGAAAATACCTATGAAAATAAATCCAATTACTAAATAATAACGAAAATTGGATTAAAAGTGAATTAAATTTAATTAAAATAAAGTGAATGTAAATATAAGTCTGCAGGGAAAGCCATGTGCTGCCCACATCAGATTTTTACTTTCCCTGCTATACATGGTAATGTATAGGGAAACTATTGAAATCATGCCGAAAATCACAACTCGAGTTTTCGACGGATCTACACGTTTCGAGACCTCTAGAATAAGAAAAAATATTTTTAGCATGACGGCTGTGTGTATGTGTGTCTGTGTGTGTGTCTGTCTGTGCGATGTATGTATCCACTCTAACTAAAAAACTGATGAACTGAATTTAAACATATTTGGTAGGTAAGTCACGTGTGTATGGCCCTGGTGCTGGTTAGATTTTGGAACGATTCAGAAAAAAATAACTTGCCCCTTTTTGCGAAATGGCTAGCAAAAATCGTCAAAATCTAAAATAAAAAATTACATATGCTCAAATATATCAATTAAATACTTATTTTATACACAATTTTTAACGAAGAAAAGAATTAGACCAACCCAATTACACTAGTCGTTCTCGAGATATTTTAGTTTTTCCCATTTATGATGCGCCACCATTGAAAAAATATCCAGTTACCAACTGAGAACGAAAACTGAATTAAAAGTGCCAATTCAATGTCATTTAAAATAATTGTGGGCGTTATTTTGTGCAATTAAACCTTTATGCCAACCGTCATTTGTGTTTCTCGAGATATTTGTGTTGCAATTAAACTAAATTTAATGAATTATTATTGAAATAAAGAGACGATGAATTTGAGTCTGTAGGGAGAAGTCATGTGCTGCCCACAACAGATTTTTACTTTCCCTGCAATACTTGGTAATGTATAGAGAAAGTATTGGAATCATACAGAAATTCACAAATTGAGTTTTCGACGGATCTACACGTTTCGAGACCTCTAGAATACGTAACAACTATTATTAGAGTGACGTCTGTCTGTGTGTCTGTCTGTCTGTGCAATGTATGTATCCACTCTAACTCAAAAACTAATGGACCGAATTCATAAAATTTGGTAAGTAGGTCAGTTCTGAGTGACCCTGGTGCTGATTAGCTTTTAGTACGATTCATAAAGGCAGAACGCGTCTTTTTAGAAAATGGCCGGCAAAAATTGCCTATATCCACTCTACTTAAAAAAGTAAGGAACCGAATTTTACAAAATTCGGTACATAAGTTGCTTGTGGGTTACCCTGGTACTGATTAGATTTTGATAAAAAAATAATCTGCTATTTTTTGCGAAATGGCCCGCAAAAATCGTCAAAATCTAAAATAAAATTCTATGTATGCTCTAAAATATCAATTAAATGCTTGTTTTATACATAATTTTTAACAATGAAAAGAGTAAGGCCAACACCATCACACTAGGTCTAGTCGTTCTCGAGATATTTTAGTTTTTTCGCATTTATGCTGCGCCACCGTTGAAAAAAAAAACCAGTTACCAACTGAGAACGAAAATTGAATTAAAATGCCAATCCAATGTCTTTTGAAATAATTTTGGACGTTGATTTGTTCAATTAAATTATTGTGCAAGCCGTTCTCGAGATATTTCAGTTTTTTCGCATTTTTTCTATGCCGATTTTGCGTACATTATTTATGTGTGTTATTTAGTACAATTAAACTAAATTTAATGAATTATTAAAGAAATAAAGATATGATGAATTTGAATTTGCAGGGAAAGTCATATGCTGCCCACATCAGATTTTTAATTTTCCTGCAATACATGCTAATGTATATGAAAAGTATTGGAATCATGCCGAAAATCGCAATTTGAGTTCCCGACGGATCTACACGTTTTGGGTCCTGTAGAACACGAAAAATCTATTTTTAGCGTGACGTCTGTGTGTATGTCTGTCTGTGTAGTTGTCTGTCTATCTGTGCAATATATGTATCCCCCTCTAACTCAAAATCTAAATTTGGTAGGTAAGTCTCCTGCGGTTGATCCTGGTGCTGATTAGTTTTTAGTACGATTCGGAATTAAAAGTACCCGCTTTTTTTTTCTAAATGGCCCACAAAAATCGTCCCAATCTAAAATAAAAACTACTTATGCTAAAAAATATATATATAAACTAAACTCTTGTTTTATACGTAATTTCAATGATTAAAAAAATAAGACCAACATTGGGACTAGACCTTCTGGAGATATTGTAGTTTTTCCACATTTACTTTACGCCACCTTTGGAAATAAGTCCAGTTACCCAATGAAAGCGAAAATTGAAAGCGCAAATTCAGGATAATTTTGAATAATTATGGCTGTTATTTTGAGTCATTAAACTCAAATATAAGGAATTACTGAAGATATAAAGAAAAGGTAAATACGACTCTGCACTGAAAGTCATGTGCTGCCTACATTAAATTTTTACTTTTTCGTATGCAGTATTGATCAGTATTGTTTTCACAAAAATTTTTGATTTCAAGATTTTAATGACAATATATGTTATAAGATCTCCTGAACACGTTTTGACTACTTTTTGAGTGATGCCTTTCCGTCTGTATCTGTCTTTTGCCTGTGGTCGGTTTCTCGTGTACAAGATTGTAGCCATGTTAATGGATTAGAAAGAATTATTTTTAGTTCGAGCGAAAACTTTGCAATTTATTCGAAATTTTATGTATTTTTTAACATGGTAGTATAGGACGAAATGGGACAGAATCAGGCATAAAACGGTTCATTCAGATTTCGATGATCACGAGAAATACACTGCGGGACAATTGCTAAGGACGGGTCACACATTGCAATGTAGCACAACATTAAGCGGTGGTGGAGATCCAGCAGGATAAAATAGTGTTGCCACACTGTTCGGACATTAGAATAAAAATCATTTATTGTTCTGGTAAATACAGAAGGTTTTGAAACATCTGAAAGGAGAAAAGTTTTCATTTGATACTGTGTACGAAGAAATGGAAAAATGCGTATGAACGACAGCAGGCACCTTTGATAAAGGTGTCAGTACGGGATATGTCCACCGTGGAGTGCAATGCAACATTGCATACGTCGTGTCATGCTTTGCACAACATTATCCAGCAGCTGTTGAGGCAAGATAACCCACTCCTCTATCAGTGTACGGATGAGGGTGTTCTGGTTTGTTGGAGGCTATTTTCGACCAGCAAGCCGCCTCCCTAAAGCATCCCAAGCATTTTCAAAGAGGTTTATATCTGCAGAATGTGCTGGTTATACGAGGCATTGAATACTCTCGCTGACTAGAAAATCCTGAACAGCGAGTGTTCGATGGCATGGTGCGTCGTCGTCCAATAAAACAAATTTATCACCTACAGCACCACCGAAAAAGCGAGAATGAGACAGTAGAACTCCATCAATGTATCGTTGGTCGGTCATAGTCCCAGTTGCAACCACGGTCGTGCGGTCCTTGATCTTGATACCGGCTCATACCATGATACTGCATGTCGGATATCGGTTCCGTTCCTGGATATTTTCGGGACGATAAGCAGTACCACTCGCACGACAGATCAGTTGGAATGTACAGTCCGATAACAGACTGAACCTACACTCATCTGAGAATAGTACGCAAGCCCAGTCCTGTTCAGTCCGATCGCAATGCTCACGACCCCATTGTACATGGGCGGTACGGTGCAGTCTGGACAATAGAACACACATAACAGATCTGCGGTCATATAATCCTCCTTCTCCCAAACGTCTGGCTACAGTTCTTCGGGAGATCCGCTGTCCTGTGGTAGCAAGAAACTGATTTGCCTCCTGCTGAGCTGTGGTACGCCGGCCTCATTTTGCCGATATGACTATGTATCGGTCTCCTGCATGAGTCGTACTTCTAACACGACCTCCCCCGTGACGCTTGCTACACATTCCAGTTGTTTTTAATGCTTGCTACAGCCATGAAACAACACTGTGGGCGATGTCGAACTCCCTGGCAACATCTGTTATTTTTCGCCCTTCTTCGATCTTTCCAATAATACGGCCACGTGTAAAATCCTTTAAGTGATATCGGGAAAGCATACCGAAAATTTCATTTCGTCAATTACATCTTTACCGTAAAACTTTCACTTGGAACAACAACTGTCTACACGCGTCAAATCCTTTAAATCTCTGAACAGCGCTCTCACATGAAGAACAGTCGTGGAATTTTCATACGCACACATCTTCTTACTGTATCCCACACTTATTCTTATTTTCCACAGTTTGTTTTCTTTCAGTTTGTGGTTGATATAGGTGATAGTGTTATCCGTCCTTAGCAATTGTCTAGCAGTGTATATTGTGACATAGCGTAAGAGTCGAGAAACATCTTTAAATAACGAATAATACAAATTTCTAGAGGTTTTCTCAGAGAGTATATAAAAGGAGTCATTACTCATTTGGAGAGTAGTTGACGTGGAGCTACATTGAACTGTGACATACGTCAATGTTTTAAGAATAGTAGCGGTTTTGTTAAAGGAAGTGCGTCAATGTTTTGAGAATGGTATCAGCTGTTTTGTGAATTTATCTGAGCCTTTAATGGCTACTTTACTGTGAGTTGTTGAATGCCAGTTGTGGAGTACTATACCTGGCAGTTGTTGTGTACTATACCTCTCAGTTGTTGAGTACTATACCTGGCAGTTAGTGAGTGATATTGTGAAATAGCTATCGAACAATTGGATGCAAAATGCTCTTATTTACGTCGTGCTTGTAAATAAACCTGTTAGTTAACCAGAAATTTGGACTCATTCTTGTATGCTAAGCGTACAGCCACGATTCTAGAGGATACGTTTTAGCAATATTTTCTGACTCACAAAAATTGGATGGAAAATCAAATACGCAAGATTTCTTCGATGAATTAAAACAATTTAGTGACTTAAATGAGTTGATTGAAGCTGATAAAAAAGTCCTTTGGCTATATCAGCACTAACGCGTAAAGCACTGGATTGGTATAACTTGATAGGAAAGCATGTCTTAGGAAACCGTCAGAATGAAAAACCATACATATGAAAATTTTAAATATGTATTACGTAAAGCATTTCCTGCAATTAAAAACAAAGTAGCAGGAAAGAAGGAATATGTGCAGATATGGGGTCAAACGCCCGGTGACTTTCTATTCAGGAAAATGGAATGGATAAAAAGCGAATACACAGATGTAGAAGATTATTTTGTTTTGGATATTATAATCCCTCTATTGCTACAAGAAATGCGCAATTTCGTTGAGGTTAGAAACTTAAGCTCGGTGAATAAACTCTTTGAAAATCTTATTAACTAGGAAAATAGGCATTTCAGTGATCGCGAAGCATACCATGAATGAGATAATTGCCAAAACATGAAATATGGATTCCAAATATCTGATATATTTGCTTGCATGGCATTCCATTTTAAAAATGTGTATATTACTTTCTTGGATATAATTTATCTATGTTTAGTTCATTTTTTGATATGGAAATGCAAGAAAGATGACAGGGATTTTAAAGGGAAATAAATCAGAGTGCTTCATAATATAAAAAAAGGTCATACAGAAAGAAGAAATAATTGAGCGAAAAACCCTATTTCAGGAAAATAAAGCTTCCGAGAAACACACTTAAGAGTTATAAAGTACTATTCCACTTCAACCCAAGATTATGACTTTTATATGAACCAATACAATTTACTTCATTCTAACCTAAACTTCCAGTAATCTAATGACTAGAATTCCACGAAGAAATCACGGCATTTAACAAATAAAGAATTTTATTGGCAGCTAGATTCCCTGGGAACTTAAAACGTACACACATATTACAAATATATATACAAATTAATTATAACGTTAGTATTACAAATTCTACCGGAGACATACTAATCTATAATGAAATTCATACCCAACTTATTACTAAACTGACCTTTAATCTGAACCTATGATGATCAAACAACGACGCAATATATATACTCACAAGGCTATAACTCTCGATCCTACTTTCAATGGACGATCAGAACGCACACACGCGCGAACTCGGCAAAAAAGTCATTCGAAAGCCTGAACAGAACGAGATGCAGAGAAACTTATTGAAATTTCATTTTTCAGA
The DNA here is from genome assembly GCA_951213105.1 of Amaurobius ferox. Taxonomy (NCBI): domain Eukaryota; kingdom Metazoa; phylum Arthropoda; class Arachnida; order Araneae; family Amaurobiidae; genus Amaurobius; species Amaurobius ferox. Next base: position 107,626,324 of record OX578154.1, on the reverse strand, counting down.
AGCACAGAATAATTTGTTTTTATAAAAATGGATATATTAACAAATTAAGAAATCAAATTCAATAAGTTTAATTAATGTCTAAGTGCCCACTCATAATATTGAAATATCAAGGATATTTTGCTCACTGTGCCCATTTCGATATACAAAACCGACAGATTGTAAAAATAATAAAACTAAATACTTCATCATATTAGCCACTGCAGAATGTCAAACATTTTCGGGACAAGAATGATCAGGCAGTTTGAACAAAAAAGATCAACCATGCATAAAGCATTGATTATGGAACACTTTCCAACTGAAATGCAAAATGTGATACATTCAGCGGTGATATTTTTTTAATTATCAAAAAACTACAGTAATATTTTTTTTTTACTTTAAAACTGGAAACTGCATTGAAAAAAAATGAACTTTACTCAAATGACGTCATCGAAATATAAATAGTCTGGTTCTCTATGTAAAAGAAGCAAATATTTCATTCATGCACTTTTATTCCAGTCTCCAGAGTTAAATAATTTTGCCTGAAAAAAATTCAGGAATTTTTATTGAGTTAAAGTCATTTGTACGGCAGTTATCATACGAACGGACAGACAAACAGACAGATAGAATGAACAAAGTCATAAACACTTTCCAACTATATTGCAAAGTGTTAAAAATGACATAAAATTAAAAAAATAGTGAGCATCATGTAATACGCTTATTTTTCGTGTGCAATATTAAGCAACAAATCCTTCTAGTAGAAAAAATACGATTTATTGATGAGGGAAGATGCATTTTGCAATCGTTTTGTATTTTAGTGCCTAATAGTTCGTATGCAAACATTTATTTGACAAAAAATGAATTATGTGCTAATTGCATTTTGAAGAGGTTTTCACGTGAGTATGAATGAGTTTTGGATGACTCTTTAGACTCATAATTTGCCAAAATAGCCCGCACTCAATAGATCTGATGTTAATTTAATACTAAAATAGTGCGTAGAGTGAACACTAAAATGTGCACATCATATGAACACTCAATTTTATAAGATTCACTAAAATGTGTGCTGAAAATAATGGATACACCATTATTTCGATGTTAAAGGATTAAAGGCATTATGTAGCGAAAGTCATATGTTGCCCACACCATGTTTTAAAAATATGTAATTGATTTAATTTCATTAATAAAGAGAATGTGAACTTTCTTAAGTATAGAATATACTTTGATAAAAACTAGATGACATCAGAGACATATTGAATTTTATATGATTTCAATTCATAAGAAAATTACAATTCATATTTTAATTCAGAAATATTATTCAATTCATAAATCAATGCATCATTCGATTCATAATTTAATTCATAAAGCTAATTTCAAGTCACAAAATATCTGGGAGGTAGAGTACACTCTTTACGAAAATCAGAATTGTAGCGAACATTTAAACCAACTCGATACTTTTAACCGACTGTTTATATTGTTACTAGCAATGCATTTCTTTATCAGATTAACTTACACATAGGTTTGGCTAAATTTTTTATACTTTTGACAATGATTTACATCATTTAATCATTTAAGAGCTGTGTGTGTGTGTTAACAATTTTACTTTCCTTGCAATACATGGTAATATATAGGGAATATATTAGAATCGTGTCAAAAATCACAACTCGAGTTTTCGACAGATCTACATGTTTCAAGACTTCTGGAATACGAAAAACTATTTTTATCGTAACGGTTATGTGTGTGTGTGTGTAATATATGTATCCAGTCCAACTCAAAAGCAAAGTTACCCAATTTCATAATGTTTTATAGGTAAGTCATGTGTGGATGACACTGGTGCTGATTAGATTTCGGGACCATTCGTGATAAAATAACTCATTTTTTTGTGAAATGGCCCACACAAATCTCATGTATCTACTCTAGCTGGAAAACTACCTGACCCAATTTTCCAAAATTAGGTAAATAAGTCATTTGTGGGATTCGCTGGTGCTGAAAATATTTTGGTACGATTTGCAAAAGAAGAACCTGCCTTTTTTTACTAAATAGTCTGCAAAACCTAAATTTAAAATGAAAAACCACGTATACTTAAATGCATCTCTGTTGAAAGAAACTGAACATTGGAGTTGGTTTACTTTTTAAATATAATTGAATCTTAGGATTGAATTATTACTTTTAATTATTAGTGATTTCGGATCGAATATTCGTGCAATACATATCCTGGCCGCAATAACCCAACATTATTTCCTTTTGCACGGGTTTATAATCATTAATTACAACACTACCCATTAAATTTCACATTTTTCACTTTTCAAATAAATATTATTTATTGACACATATTATTGTTAATATTAAAATTACATGAATTTGGTAAAAGTTTAAGGAGGAGAAAATGCCCGTGTGATTCCACGTCTTCATATTTTTTCAAAATCTTACATTTGACCTAATATATACTCAGATTGGCACATACCTCTGTTTGTTGGTCTGTCACTCATCACGCTTGGAATATTGGCCGTTTCTTTTTCTGACATTTTGGGGTCAGCTCTCTGTCTAACACACTCTCAAATTTCAACTTAATCACTATACATTCTCATATCTCAATTTTTCTGCACCACCATTGCTTATGAAATGCATTCTCAGACATTCATTGTCTGAATATCAAAGCTACCCAACACTCATTCTTGTTGACTGCTCTCTTTTGCTTATGACTCTCATTTTTAATAAAACACACTCCTAGACATTCTGGACTCCAATTATATGAATGCCCCAGCCTTTTTGGATAGTCCTAGCCTCTCAATTCACTGTATATATCTTAAATTATCACCTCGTTGCCACAACATTTCGCCTGAAGTCCAGATACTCCCTCCATTGATTGCTCGCCTGTGCGATGTAGCGGCATTATATCATTGGCTATTTTATTATCCGATGCCACTTGGGTTATGCGTTGGCCCCAAGGATATTTTTGTACTAACCACACCTGCGATTTATGTGAACTGAATTTATTGGTGTTATGACCTCCAGGGCCAAGACTGTCATAATATGGCGCCTACGAGGCTGCGATTTGTTTCGTTATATATATCGCAAATCTCAAAACTGCATATTTTCCTCCTGGTCCGACAGTATCCATTAAACGTTTGTTTTACAAGTGGTTTTTGACGAAGAAACGATCAACCCCATTACATTAGGACTAATCGTTCTCGAGATATTTTAGTTTTTTCGTATTTTTGTTACGTCGCTTTTGAAAAAAAATGTCCAGTTACCAAATAAAAACAAAAATTTAATTAATTAAAAATCCAAATTCAGTTTTACTTTGCGCCGTCAAACTCTATTTTATGAATTATTAAAGAAGTAAAAGAAACATGAATTTGAGTCTGTAGGGACAATCATGTGCTGCCCACAACAGATTTTTATATTTATTTTCATATAAAACATTAAATCGAATTTTTACACTCTAATCTGGCCAAATTTTATGTGCCAAAAATCAATGAGAAAAAAATACATGTCCATATTTTATACACAGACTAACATTAAATATGCTTCTCGAATATCTTCAATACCCAGAAAGCCGTCCATAAAAATCCGCATTTAATTAAACCATAAGACTGTATTAAGCCATATAAATATCTCATTCCTGCCATATGTCGTTATCTCTCAGAATTCTGTGCTTGAGCTTAGTTAATGCGTATAAAGTGGATGCTAAACAGACGATTTTTTTTTATTGTAGAAGCTGCTGCTCCGTCTAATTGGGTGAAAACAGGTGATTAACCGATTTATTCTTGCAAACACAGCGAATTGATTAAAGTCGAGCAGTTCTGAGAAAACGCAAAATGATATTAAATGATTGCATGGGTGTTAAATTATTTGTTACTTTGATGTCAATTTCAGAAAGTATACCATATTAGAGACGTACTTATTTATCTGACCGCCGGTCTGTTTGTCGACACATTGGACGATTATAGGGTACAATACAGATAACGAGGCGAATTTTAGTAAACGTCGCCAAGTTAACATGTGTGCAATATGTCTGAAAAATAAATTTAACTTATTGGATAATTCCTGTCGCTTTTTAGAAATTATTCATTTAATATTTTTCATATTTAATACAGAGAGTGCAAAGAGCCTTGCTTCCCCAACGGGAATCGAACCCAGGATCTCCGAATTGTCCAGTCGACGCTCTACCTTTCAGCTCCTGGGATGATTGCAAGCTCTTAAGGTCGAAGTGGACGTTGCATTCTCCACCCTCTATTGTCAGATTAGCGGGACACTGACAATCTGACGGACCACCTCCTGCTATTTACCTCAGGTTAGTCTATTTCTACTACTACTTTTACCCAGGTTAGTATCCTGCGGGGTCGTTATCCTCTCAAATTGAAATCCACTAAATCCGTACTAGTCGCACTAGGGTCACTTTCAGACCTCTGGCATCTTTGGACTAACCCAGGGGTCGGCAACCTATTGAAACGGAAGAGCCAAAAGTTACAATTTACAAAATTTCCCAGTTTTTAAAAAGCCACAAAAAATTTTCGTTTCAATATTATAGTATTTGCTTATATATATTGGATTTTGATTTAAAAAAAACGGCTTTAAATACGGAATAATATTTATTCATATAAAAACACAAATATAGATAGTTACATCAATGGGAGCATTGGTTTTGCATGCCTTTTGAAAGTTTGATTAAATCTGGCTTATAACTTGTTATTTTAAGTTTCAAGCACGACTCTAGATTATTATTTGTTAGTTGACTTCTAACTTTACTTTTTATTATATTCATGCAAGAGAACGCTTGCTCGCACGAATATGTCGACTCGAAGATCGTCAGCACTCCATATGTCAACTTCTTCACCTCACTGTAGCATTCTGGAAGACTATTCCATGCGCCGAATATGAGGGCCTCAACACTAGGAATTTCTTTTAGAGCTGTCCACTTGTGCTGCGCGATGTGCACGCATTTCTGGACCCCCAACTCTTCCAACTGGCTCTTGAGTTCTGTGAACTTGCCACTCCACAAGTCTTTCCTTTTCAAATCTAGCAATTGCGTTTGGAGCGATCCAGCATCAATTCCAAATGACTCATTGTTGATCTCATTTGCATTTGTGTTGAGATGATTTACTATGAACGCGAGAGTACTTTTGTTTGTTTTGAATTGCTCGAATCTCCCAGCGAATCCATCCTTCATGTTTTTTAAAGCTAGGCTGAAGTAATTCGTGTCAATAATTGCATTGATTTCATCGCGATATTGCTTCAGATTTTTAAAATGAAGTAATTTACCGCTTCCCATGTCTTCAACAAAAAGAAGTGATTTTTATTCGAAACAAACTACTTCTTCAAGCAAGGCGTAATCTGGGTTGCCCTTTCCTTGCAGTTTTAGATTTAGTTCATTTAGTTTCTTTGTGGTATCTACCATGAAGTGGAATTTTTGCAGCCATTTGTCTTCTTCCAATTCGGGATGGTCAATGCTTTTTTCATTGAGGAATATTTTTATTTCACTCAAGCACAAAGCAAAACGTTGCAATACGTTACTTCTGGAAAGCCATCGCACTTTATTGTACAGAAGTAGGTCAGAAAACTGGCTATCTATTTCTGCAAGGAAATCTTTAAACTGGCGATGGTAGAGTGCTTTTGCCAAGATGCTGTTAATAATCTTAATTACCAAGTTCATGACCTCAACTATTTCGGCCAGAAATGTTTGGGCACAAAGCGCTTCTTGATGAATTATGCAGTGAAACGTTAGAATTTAGTGGTTTATTTTTTTCTGAAGAATTGATGTTACCCCTCCATATGTATTCCTGTCATACTTCTGGCTCCATCAGTTGCTATTGAAACGATTTTATTTATATCTATTCCATTGTCTTCCAGGCATTTTTGCACAGCATTTGCTATATCTTCTCCACGAGTTTGCTCTGAGAGCGGTAGCAATCCTAGCAGTTCTTTTGGACCTTGGGACGACATATACCTTACGAAAAGGGTAACTTGTGCCGTGTCTTTTATGTCGCAAGACTCATGTATAGCAAGTGATAAGGCAGAATCCAGTTGAATGTCTTCCCCTTGCATATGTGTTACATTTGAAGACATATTAGCAGTTCTATCTTGTACTGTTTTAGCAGATAATGGCAAATCTTTGATTTTTTTCATGATTTCTGCTTTGTTTTTAAAATCACGAAACAGTTCTCCAGATGCACGTATAAAACAATCTTTGACGTCCTCACCATCTGTGAATGGTTTTCCTCTTTTTGCAATTTCTAATGATACTGCAAAGTTTGCCAGATTTACATTATTGGAAGATTGCGCCCAGTTACTTAGCATGGAACTTGAAGAGCTCCAAAAAAACAACAGTCAACAGCTTTTTTTCGTGCGTCACCGGTTGGATATTTACCAGCAAACTGGGTATGTTTTGTAGTGAAGTGTGTCTCTCCAAATTTGACTTCTTATTGTGTGCGAGATTTTCGTGGCAAATGAGACAAGTCGGAAGGCCATCTGTGTTGCATATGAATGCAAACGACTCCGTCCAATCCCGATTGAATTCTCGGTTTTCTTCTTCAGTTCTTCTCTTTCTTCTACCAGATGCCATGCTGGCGCGGAGCTGAAAAAATGACTTTTTAAAATTTTACTTAGCCATCTAAAACGGCAAACAATTTATTTACCATTATTACTTCGTTAGCACGATCCTCAGATATGTAATTCAATTCTGTTACTGATTTTATTATATTATACGCGTACATACATTTGAGAAGATAATTCGCTTCTAAATCATATTCTTCTTGAAACAACAAGCGAATAGACACGCAGAAACCGCAAGCGATTAAATTAACACACATGCAACGTAACGTCGACCGCGATATCCGAGGATGACTGACTGACAACACGTCTAGAGCCTAGACGTGTTGTCTAGACTCTAGACCGTGGCTGTTTGGGTGAGACTGAAATGAAATTCAATTGGCTGAAAGATGGTCACGGAGTCTCATCTCTAAGAACAAAACAATAGTTCAAATTTATCTCATTACGGTCATGTTAAGCGTAGCGATTTGTAATTAACGATTATGAAAATAGAAGCTATTGAGAAATTAGATACTTAAAAATATATTTTCTTATTTTTTAAGGGTTTTGATAATAAAATATTAATTTTTTCGTATGGAACTGGAGAGCCGCAACTTTGCATCAAAAGAGCCACATGCGGCTCGCGAGCCGCAGGTTGCCGACCCCTGGACTAACCTGTAGGGTTGATTGGTTCTTGCACCATTGTAAAGAACCTTGATGCCCTACCCAGAAATCGAACTCTGGATCTCGGAATTGGCCAGCCGACGATCTACCGTTGAGCTACAGGGACGAAATTTTGCCTTCGAGCTATTATTAGACTCAATCAAAAAATGTTATAAAAATTCGAGATTTACAGGATTAATATCGGAGGTTAAGAGTTTAATTTATAAGAGTTAAATGAGTATATGTTTTAAGATAAAGAATGGGTGATTAAAGAAGGAAATTAGAAAGTTATTCTGAGAAAGGTCAAAAGTAATTTAATTCTTAATCTACGATGAAATTTGGCCAAATAAGCACTCGTCTCGTTACAATTATGTAACAATAAATTGTTTTCGGGAATTTAATCCCTCCAATATAAAATTAATAGCCACTGTGCATTAGGGGACGTATAAGTAATCCTGACTGAAAAGGGACGGATAAAAATACAATTACAAATTTGCGTTGACATTAATTAGTGTTGTAATATTTAACAGAATAATAACCCAAAATAAGTGATTAGACTCAAACGGTATCATTGAGTGTTAAAAGGTATGAGCTTTAAATAATGTGCCATAAGGAATATGTTTATGAAATAATGCTGCCAAAATATAAAGATTTATCTATTGGATATAAATATTGAATAATAAAATGATAATGTACGAAATCATAAGTTAATTTTGAACGATGAAATCTATAGTTGTAAAGGCAAAGGTATTTGTTATATTTATATATAACAGTTGTGATGATAAGAAGTATATATAAGGCTCAAAAGACAAGTTTTAATACATGAATATTTTATTTAGCATTATGAGGCAATTAATAACATAAATTGAAGAATGCTTTAAAAAGAATGATTGATGATCGTGTTTTAATAAATCTCTGCGATACCCTCGTTTAGACCTTTCATTTTTAAACATTATTTATTGTTTTTATTATGAAGTAAAGACCACAAATTTGTATGCATCGAATTTCCTTCTCGGGATGGCCAGAATTTCTGGTAATATCCATTTATGCGATTTCTTGTATTTACGGTGAGATGAATGGGGTGTTCTTAAGAATAAAATTTCCAAAAGTTGAAGTAAAGATTTAATTGGCTTTTTCTTAATTAAGGAATTGTTCGGAACTTTTATTATTTGAGAATACAACATCCTGTTTGCTACTCTAAGTGTGTGGAGAGTTTTCACAATGGAATAATATATCCATACATTGTTTGAGTCAAAGTTTTAAATCCACTTTTGACCCACACCTATCGAGCTTATTTTCTAGAAGTTTTACACACATACATATTTTTCCGACCACTCAAACTGCTGATCATATCTCAGGGTACGTCGAGTGGTCTGTGTTTCCGACACATACGTATTTGCAATAGCAACGCAATTTTTTATCCAATTTGAGTTAATCCTACAGATTCTAACCTACATCCCGGAAATCATGTCCAGAATGGACTGTAAAAATTCCATAGTAATTGAGAGTGTGAAAAATGCTCTAGTGTGTCAAATCTTTTGACGATGTTTCGGCTTTGTGGCTGTATCGTTGAGCGAAACATATTTGGAACCTCTGTGGATGCAGAGATCCTTGAAAAGCTGGATCTTTAAAGGTTCTCTCCAATTTCATATTTTCGGATTGCATCTTTTCTTTATTTTTTATTTTTTATTATTTATTGTCATTTGAATATTTTGAGCCTCCAGCTTTTGAAAATCCTTTGATACTTGTACTTGATTTGTAAGTATCGCTCTTGAATGTTAATAAATTCATATGTATTATTAATATTACCTAATAATTTAAAATTAGGATCAATTTCATTCTATTGTAGCAATGGTTTCCTTTTGTTAGATATTTCCTTTCATATCCTCTTTACTTTATTTACCTTTAATGTTTTTGAACCAGGGTACGCCATAGTTCATGTTTTAATGTAGTCTTATTATATTTATTTTTATATTTATTTTTATTTTATATATATATATATATATATATATATATATATATATATATATATATATATATATATATATATATATATATATATATATATATATATATATATATATATAATATATATATATATAATATATATATATATATATATATATATAATATATATATATATAATATATATATATATAATATATATAATTAAATGTATATTGCATTGTCATTCACATTCTTATTTTTCCTCACCTTTGAAATATGTTGATTGTCTTTGTCTTTATGACTTGCATTACGCTTTATAATTTCCTCTTTATGGTTGAATTTCTTTTATGTCTTTGTATTTTGTAGAAAATTTTGGGATAGTGTATTATGAATTACTACTCACATTCTAACATTGGATTTACAATGTTATATTAATATATATAATATATATATTTAATATATAATATATATATATATATATATATATATATATATATATATATATATATATATATATATATATATATATATATATATATATATATATATATATATATATATATATATAATATAAATGTTTTCATTGGAGGATTAACCAGAACGAAACGTATTGTTAACAGTGACGTCATCAGACTGAAAACAGATCAAGCTTTTATAAAGGAAGCTTTTAAACAAAAATACTCAATACCTTATATGAGAAGTAATATAATTAATTTCTTCAGAAAAAATGATAATTATGGTTCACTATTGTGTTCCTTTTTGAAAACCTTTTAAAATCCTTTTGAAATCTTTTTGTAAGTCTTACATTGGGAATTTTGAAAATAATGGCAACATTGCTTTGAGCAATGTATTTAGATCTTGAGGAAGTATTTAAACGGGTGATAACTCAGTGACTTCATTCCATCTATTGATACTTCAGTTTATTTTACTAATCCATTTATAATGGTCTTGTGATAATTTTGACTGTCACTCCGAAGGTCGGCAACGGTCGGTGCTAGAGTCCAGGAGTGCAATGTCGCGGCATCAAGGACGTGCACGCTGTTAACTGGGGGGTCACTATCCCTTACCGCCATTATGTAAGCACCTTACACTGTCTTCTTTCTCTTAATTCTTTTATATCCTTAATATTTTATATACTCTCTCTATATATATAAATATATATATATAATATATATATATATATATATATATATATATATATATATATATATATATATATATATATATATATATATATATATATATATAAACGATTATGGATGATGGTATTTTTCATAAGCATAAATTTCTTGCTCATAAAAATGATCATGTGTAGATTATAAATAATATTTGCAAAGAAAACGTAAATATTTTCTGTTAAACTCTTCTATTTTTTGTCTGTAATATCAATTTTAAGCTTTTAAATACAATATTTATACAGTGAAATTTCAAAGACATTATTAAAATTTAATTTATTCATATCTAGGGACAAAGCTAGGATTTCTTTTTACCGGGGACAAAGGACTTGAGGTGGAACCAAACTTGAGATGGCTTAAACCGCAAATTTCCAAGATCGCAAAAGTTTGGAAGTCCGCATTGGCGGACAGTTCCGAGAGTGTCAATGGCGATCCCGACATGAGGGAAGTGACCCCCCTGCATGTCTGGATGTCTGCAGTGGTTCAGAATCAATTTTAAACTAATGGTCTTTGTCTAACTAATCCCAAGATATGCCGAAAATGACCTTCGGTATCGAATTTTAACTACTCTTTACAAAATCGATGTTTTCTACATAAAAAACACAAAAACATTATAAAACTGGCAGAACTCTTGACTCATATTTAATTCAGTGTCATTTATCTGTTTACGATTTTATATTTACGATTCATTTCTTTCGACACTTTCACTTTCGGAATGATTTCCGATAAGTGTAATAATCATCTAATTTTAGAAAAAAATTACGGTGGGTTGTCTGGAAAAAAATGTAATATACGCAACTTTACTACACTCACACAATTTTTCTTTTCACTTCCACAGGATGACCCATGAAGGGATTACAAATTTAACTAAATACGCTTTCTAAATTTCTCTTTCATCATTCTACGTTTTTACTCGTGAGCAAACCTGTTTTAAAGATTTATGCTACTTTGATAAATTGCCTTTATATGGCTGAACAATTTCTCGAATCCTTACGATTGCACAAAGGACAATATAAGTAACAGAAGAAACAATCGACCGATTTAAACTCCGAGAGAAACTAAATGAAACTAAATACACTTTCGACTTCCAATACTGTATTCATGGATTATAGCACACAATAAATTATTTCCTCAGTAAAGGAATTTTCTGACAACTAACTATTAGCGCTCAAAATAAATCTTAAATTACAACGCTAGATAACGATTTATGTTTTAACAACAATGGTACTGAAGAGTAAGAAAACAAATATTTATTTGTAAAGTAATATGGTGTACAAATGAAGCTGAAAATTTCCTTTAAATGATTAAATATATTACTTGATTTGTATTTCAGTGGGAGTTTAATTTAATAGTTCACCCTATAAAATCAGTGCGTAATGTAAAAGTTTAGTGTAAATCTTACTTAATAAAAGAAGTTGTATGTCTGTCTCTGTGTGTGAATGTCCATGTGTGTGTGTGTTTGTGTATGTATATGTGTGCGTGTGTCTGTATGTGTATGTGTGTATGCCTCTCTGTGTATGCATGTGTATGTGTGTGTATGTGTGTATGTGTGTATGTCTCTCTGTGTATACATGTGTATGTGTGTGTGTGTGTGTGCAGTCTGTAGCGGGAAATTTAAACGGTGTACGATCCTAAAATTGAGTATAAAGGTACTATAGGACCCGAATAGGTGAATCTCGGCTTTATTTTTTTTCTAAATTTCGAATTCGATTTCTATTTGTTTCTTAATTTTGAATTTCCTTTACGACCGCTGAAACCTCAATAAAACGAGCGGATAAATAGGTGGTCTGAATTTCCTTCGGGGCACGGTGGCACGATCATAGGCAAGCGCCTCAGTCGCGAAACCGGGAATTCTAAACTGAATCCGCTTTCTATTTATTAGTGTGCGTGTGTATTTCCGCGGGATCGCCTCTTTCGTGAGAGGTCCATGGCGAGTCTCATGCTTTTGTTTTTGTATTTTAGAAGGGAGTGCATAGGATTATATTCGTGTCATTTTCGGATTGAAACATTATTAAACGTGATGAGGCAGCGGGTGCTTATACTCAGTGGAAGCTTATTTATAACCCGGATAATTCGTTCTAGTATATAATAGAAGGATCGATTTTATTTAATAATTTTGAAAGTCAGTCACCGGTCACGGATTGAAAGGAATTATCTAAATGAAGGAGTTCCTCTCTTGTGATTGTTGCTGATTGCCGCGAGGCTGTTTAGGTATGGAATTCTTTCGCGATGTTGCTTGTATCGGGATTGCAGCTTTCACTGGAAACATGCAGTCGCGGACACGGGCTGAGGAAGAAGGACATCAAGCCTCTGGAGATGAAACGCTTGGAAATGCCATAATGTTTTGAGAATTAGATCGAGGTGTCGATGGGGTTGGTAAAGTAGACCGTATTGTGAGTGGATGCCTCAAGGGGGGGGGGGCTCATTTAGAGCCATTAAACTCTGTCCCACGGCGTACAATATAACGGAAGAAGGTTGAATCTCTGTGCGCTTATATTACAGCCCGTGGGACAGGTTCTGATGGTCTTAACGGTTCTGAAATTTTCATTTCACCCTCACACGAGGAGGCGTATACATTACTTTGATACTTTTCAGAAGTTATCCGGTGACTTAGAAGGAAAAATATTTTTAAATAAGATTCGGAAAATAACTTTTTTCTTTTTTTTTCCCCGTGCAAAATACGCCCGCAAAAATCGTCAAAATCTAAGACTGCATGTGCTCAAATGCATCCATTAAATGATGGATTTATGTGTAATTTTTGACGATGAAAATAATAAGATCAACATGTTTTACAGATAATTTAGTTTTTTACTCATTTTTCTTACGCTGCCCGTTTAAAACTCATCCCATTTCCTAATGAAACCGAAAATTGAATTAAAAGTGCCCATTCAGTGTCGTTTCTAATAAATATGGCCGTTATTTCGTGCCATTAAATATTATTTAAAGTTCCATTAAACTTTATTCAAACTTTATAAAAATATTAACGAAATAAAGAGAAAATCAAGTTTTAGTGTGTAGGGAAACTCATATGCCGACCACATCAGATTTTTTTTAATAGCTCACAAGGCGAGGCCTGGTATAAAATCGTGATTTAATATATAAATTGCAAGGCTTGTTTTATACGTAGTTTTGTGTTAGTCAAATACTTTAACGTTTGCATAAACACCGTTAAAAATATGTTTTGTTTTGTTTTCATAATTGTATAGACTTGCATTTCAATGTACGCTAAGCTTCTAAATGGCAATGGGAATTATTTTTAAATTGAAATGCTGATGTACATTACACCCTCTTTAGTGATAAAGTCTAGTTATATAAAGTATAAAGGATTGAGTTTTTAATGGAAGTGATATGATACCCAACCCATACCATATTTTAAATATGTTACTTTAAGTTTATTAGATTTTATAGATTTTCTTATTCTTAATTCATAAAACATGACCACAGAAATGGATGAGGTAAAAAAAATGCAAATACATTTGATAAAATCTATTGTTTTTTCAAAAGAAAAACCATTTGAGTTTAGAAGATTTTTATTAAAAAAAAACTGAAGTAATTAGTTCAGCTTTTTAGATTCTGGAAATCGAATATTTTTTTTCTATTACATTACACTAATCACAAAATCGATAATTCTTTTAAGGTGAGCTGTATCAAACGCATTTTCATTTTTTTAAGTTTTTTTAAATAGCCGCTATTACAGTTGCTATTTTTATACAATATTTAAAAAAAATTCAATTGATAGGAAAATTTTAAAAATCCCTCTCTCTCTCTCTCTCTCTATTCTAAACTCTATGTATCTCCCACATATATATATATATATATATATATATAATTGCAATTTTTTAATCGAAAACTATGCATAAACTACGGTAAGTAAAAAAAAACATCTTTAGCATATCTGTTACAAATAAGTATCTATAGACCAAGAGTAAGGACAAAAATAGTAGTTACCTTATCACTATAATGGTATGGGGATGAGGGGAATATTAGTATTCATATATATATATATATATATATAAATATATATAAGATTCATATGAAAAAATAAGGGAAATGACCAAATGCAAGGCATAAAATGGTAGAGGGGGATGGCGACCCCTCTTCCCCGTTTAAAAGACTGCTTTTATGCCCGGGCAACACTCACGGTACCAATGCCATGCAGAAGTCATACTTCCGTATATGTGTCAAGTCAAAAACACTCGAAAAAGTGCAGAGTAAACAAATAGGAATCAACCAGGAATCAACCAGAAAAGAATGGAAATGCAGCAAATGCCAGAGTGCCTTATATATAAAAGCAGTTTACGCATGCGTAATACGTTTTATATGTTTACTATGCTATATATATATATATATATATATATATATATATTTATAAATAAAAATTGAAATATTTTAATCGAAAATTATGCATAAACTACTGTATGTCGTATCGCAGCGCCGACTGGATGATTATCTCAAATGGTATCGGCCTTTTCTCAATATAAAGTTTGAACTCTTTACCTTTACATTCATGGTACGACTATCAAACATAAAATCTCTTGTCTCAGAAGAAAATTCACCGACTCAAAGAATAATTGCAGTGTTTTTAAAAACCTCTAGTAGCGATTAGTACAAGACAGTAAATAAAGATCAAAATCTTAAAAAAGCTGAAAAGCATAATGTTATATTATATAAAAATATATTGAATTATCGCTCTTTGTCTAGACATGCAGCTGCGGGCATAACACGCCGTAGCATTAACTACTGAAATTCGGTGACATATGAAAATATATTATGATAATGAATGCCACAATATAATGAATGTAGAAAAGAAATCTATTTTCTGTCTTAAAAGAAGAGAAAAACATAAAATTCTAGTTCCAAAGATCAAAAGAAAATTTCAGTACATGACTCATGATTATTGCTGGCTTACAATGGTGAAGAAAAGTGTAAAAAGTTCGAAATCAATTGAAATTCTTACCGAGATGATGTTTTAACTCTTTTATTTAAAGAAGAAATACCCTCAACTCTATACTTTCTGTTACTTTCCCACAGTGCCTTAATAAAGTAGAACTTCATTATGGTAAGGCTACCGTCCTTACATCAAAATCTACCGCTGAGTCTCTTGAGAAAATGATAAAAGATACAGGTGTGAAAGCCTGTACGTTTTAGCCTTTACTCATATTCCTTCAAAGTCACTTGATGTGTGTTACTCATATATAATTATTTCCCCTGCAATGCATGATAATTAAGGCGCGGATTTTGATGACCTAAAAATTCACTAAAAATGCCCTTAAAATAGTGAAAAAATGCCTTAAAAAATGTCCTTAAAGTTTTACATTATTATGAACTTAAAAAAAGAACGACATGAAAAATAAATTTAGTTAATTCATGATACAAATTTCGAAAGTTTTGAGTATATACAAATAATTTAAATTGTAAAAAAAATGTATATGTATAAATACCTGACTTAAAACTTTTATTATCCTGAACTGTGATAATTTAATTTCCCATGATAACATCGGAATTACATTGAATTATTAGGTGTTTCCTAATGTTCTCAAATGTAAAAGATCTTCTACTGTCGGAATATAAGTTTTTATACCGTGAAAATACCTATTTGCACCACAAAACGCGAAGAAGTCTTGCGCCCCCGGGGATTTGTTTGTAAAGATGCTAAGACGAGAATTAGCAAAAATACCCATTGTAACAGAAAGTATAGAAAACTAAAAATGAAAAAAAATCCCTAAAAATAGGAAATATTATAAAAATGCTAAATATTGCCTCAAAAATGCCCTGAAAATACTCAAAAATGTCCATAAAAGGGAAAAATTAAAAAAAAATGCAAAAAAAATGAACATTTCATCAAAATCCGCGCCTTAATAATAATCTTTAGAAAAAGGATTGGAATCCTGTCGAATACCGCAATTCGAGTTTTTTGACGGATAGACATGTTTTGAGACCTCTAAAACACAAAAAAACTACTTTTAGCGTTCGAAAGAAGAATAGATGAAAGATAAAAAGAAGGTGAAGAAAAATTAGTAAGAGTCTGTCGGAAAAATTTTATACTGCTAATATCATATTTTGCAACCGCACACTTTAAATTCTTTTACCATATAAACGGATATTGGATGTGAATAATATCTATGGGATTTCTCTGGTGGAAAACGAGACCTGGATGTTTTATTCCCCAGATTTATCTATGAAGACAAATTTGTATAGCGAGAAAAGAGATTCTTATACGTTTTTAAAGAAAATTAAAGTGCATATTCTATTCGAATGTTTTAGCAACGATGTCATTTAGAATACTATAGAAATTTAATGTAATCTTAATTCATATAATTGTGTATTTGAAGTATCTTTATATTATATAATTGGTACATTATATATTCCGTACGTAGAATGCGTACACTACTAAAACACAGTAAATATTCCGAGGTTAATTTTTTATAATTTCCTTTTTAAAAATATCCAACGCTTATGAGAAAAAATCTGATGTGGGCAGCGCATAACTTTCCTTATATAATGCAATGTATTTACTACTTTTACAGTAAAAACAAAGAAGGTTATTCTTATAATAGATACTTATATTTTTCCCAAAATATAGGATTTTCGTCAATGAGTCGTCATTTTCATTGATTTAGTGTCATTTTTATCCATTTGGCGAGCTTTTCTTTGATTTAGTAACATTTAAAAAATTCGCCACGTTGGCGACATTCCGCCAAATTCGTTGCCAAAATCCCACCAAGCATTATGGACGGAGAAATACTTTATTTTTATAGTAGATAAATGACTATTGACGTTCAAATACAAAACTATTACCCAAAGTATTTTTTTCATGAATGGAACGAGCTAGGATCCACGAGAATGATGTCACCAAATTTATCGCCTGATATTACATATGGAATGTGAACATGTTTCTCAATAGGAAATATTTATTTTTATTTTACACAATTGTTTGATAATTTTTTTGAAAAATGTGCAATATCTTGAGAACGGTTCATGCTAACGTTCTAAAATTTATGTTAATCATTTTCTAATAAAAAATTACATAAGAAATGGCTTTTTTCGTAACGTTATTAGTGGCTTTGATTTTTTGATATTTTTTTCAAAATTTCAATCGAAAATTTAGAGGGGTTCTGGACATTCAATTCCGTATAAAAACAGTAAGCCTCCAGTATTCACGGATTATAATTTTTATACCAAATTTCGTTCGAATCGGTCCATTCGTTCGTCAGTTATCGTCTCCACCGACTCACTGACAGACACGCACACACAGATATCATCAAAATGTTCGATTCGTGATCAGAGATGCTTGAAACGTGCTTTCCCGTAGAAAACTCGAATTCGAATCTTCGACCCCGTCACAATACTTTCCTTATACATTATATGTATATAAGGAAAGTAACAAATATGTAGACACAATTATGGAAAACCTGGTCCCACATCCCAATCTTTATAGAAAGAGTTAATATACATTTTCCATAAATATTTTAGTGTCAATAATTTATAAAATTATCTATATTTTAGTGTCCCAAACTTTGCTAAACCTGTATTACAAAGTAATAGGTCAAGCGTGACAAAATATTTAACTGACTCTTCAAAATACAAAAGACAAATAACAGAAATACAAACAAGAACGTTTCCGAAATGTTAAAGAATCAGAATCAAGAATATCGAAAGAGATCGAGAATTATCCTGCAAATAACAAGCATTTTACAACAATCAAAATTTTACAACCATAAAATCAAAATAACCATAATTGACAACAATGTCCAAACCATTTAAATAAATGGAATCAGAAATGTATTGGTAAAGACAAATTCACTGTTACAATGTACAAAAATGAATAACTTCTTCACTTCCAAAAATAGCTCTACGTGTTAAACTGCAATTTTTGCGACACAGAATTAATTTTTGATTTTAACATTAAAAAACAGAATTGAGTGTTAAAATGAACGAGATTTCACTAAGAACCAGACTGTATGTATCTTTTGAATCCATTTTATATACTATGTATAAGAATCCATTAATATTTCAACATGATAATATTTCCTGACCCAATATTTCGCTTTTATGAAACATGTAGTTTAAAGTCAAACTAGGAGCCACGTTTTAGCCAACCTTATTTTATATATTTAAGGGGGTATGGTACCCAAATTGCTGAAATCCGCAATTTTGAAATTATAGTTGCAATTTTTTGTATTCAGGTAGATTTTAAATATAGTAAACAAAATGTGATATTCAAAATTTTAAAAAGTAAAAAAAAATAGTTTTTAAAAATTAAAATTTCAAAAATTTGACAAGTTTTCTTCTTGATATAAGTAGAAAAATAATTAGTCTAAAATTTTAATTTGAACATTTTTTAACATAAAAATATGTAAGAAATAAATTTTCTTCACAGTTTTTGTAAATATGAATCAGAAAAAATTTAATAAAAAATAATGTAAAAAAACGTAATTTTACACCACACATATTGTTTTCGAAAATCATAATAAAAAAACAAACACATATTTCAGCAACTGCTGAAGACAAATTAACAAAAAGTTCATATATATATATATATAACAATTGTACCAAATTTCATTCATATCCGTGCAGTAGAAATTGACTTATATCAATTTAAATTTATAAAAATGTCGTAAATCACGTCTTTGAGAAAAAAGGCATTAAAGTTTAAAAATTATGCAAAATAGCAGTTTATGAAGATATTCATCTAAAAACAATTTCTAGTAATCTTTTACACACTAGAAATATATTCCAAGTTCAAATTTTAACAAAATGTTAATATATGTACAAAAAAGAAATTTAAAAATTTGAAATAAAGATAAAATTTCCCCAAAATTTTTATATACAGAGAAAACTATAAAAATTGCTGCTATTGGACCACAATGCATTATAAATAGCTGTTGCACACACAAATTCAAAAATAATACATTATATTAAAAGGTATAAATGTATTCGAAGGGCATCTAAACTAACCACAATGTCGAAAATTTCATCATCACATATAGTTACTGAATTTAGTGTAGTATGAGCTTGACGTACATTGCGACGTACATCTTTCCACTGGTCTTCTGCACTTGTTACAGTTGTGTTATTCACAAATTTCAAATGCTTACTAAAATTTCTCGAGTTCATGCAAGGCAAATTCAAAAAGTTCAGCTTCTGCATTACCTTTCCCCAATTCAACAAAAGCATGCACAGATCGGCGATTTACACCAAAAGTTTTAGTTATTTGCAGTAGACAATTTGTCCGAAGAATTTACAGTAGCTTTAAAGTTACATGTGCACTTCAGGATAATATCCTGTGCAAATCCATAGTTTTTGCCAATATCAGCAGACCGGTTATTCTTGTTGCACGGTGAACATTTGCAGAGATCCACAATCTGTTACAAGCATTTCAACTTGATTAAAATATATTCATTCGAATTATCGGAAGGAATGCCTGCTTTTGTTGACAAATCTTTTTGCAATGCTTCTGTTTCTGTTTCATGAGCTCAGCTTTCCTGACTTGAAATTTCCGCTTTCGTCCCATATTTACTATCACAGCTCAAACGTGTGTAAACAAATCACTTAAAATTATATAATTATCACATAAAATATATATGTATTTGTAGTGCACATTTAAGAAATGACTTGAAGTCCATAAACGAAACATACTTATTTAATCTCAAAACATAGCCGTAAATATCGTACATCGTGGAATCCATTAAATATTAAACACATTGCGTTGTTTACCGCTATTAAAACCCACCATATTTATCTTCAGTGCGAGTTCTGTAAAAGGATATTAATTAACATACGACTAAATTCATTCCACCATTTTAACTTTAAAATAAAATTATGTATTAACAACATGGATCAACTAATAACTGAATTACAACAATAATTACCATTAATTGTGCCGGAGTGAGAAAATGTGAGACCATTAAAATGTAGTTATCAAAAGGTTCAATGACCTGCATACAATAGTCGAAGAGCACACACATTCTGCTTTTCTTTAGACTAAAATACACAGCACGTACAGTCGTACGTGTTCCAACAGTGTACGCCATGCAATACCAAATCGTAGTGTGGTATGTCGTCTCGTACGGTAGTCTCTGACTGCACACTTAACAGTCTCCGTACTCTGTACTCCGTACTGCTCTGCCCGTACTACTCTCCGTACTGCACTGCCATTCTTGTACTACCCCAACTGTGTCACTTCGACTTCTCGAACTCTACAACTACGTCTGCTAATATTCTATCTTACTTCATCTCTGCTATTTGATATTCTCTGTCTACTGAACTTTACATCTTTTTTATACTCCTTTGGTTGTGGTTATTTTGTCTGAGGTCTGGCACGCCTCTTTCTCTCAGGGCGCGGTAGCCCAGTGATTAGCGAGCGGAATCTGCACTCGATAGGCCCTGGTTCGATTTCCACCACTACCAAAACTGACGCCGTGTTCACGCGGAGTACGATTACCTTAAACATGTGGGTCCGTCAGTCCTTCCGAGAGGTTGGTGATAGGGTAAGGACGGTACGGTCCTTGTGGATGCCTCCCCTACTGGGTTCCGGTCTAAATTGGGTGGCACCTCCCGGGCATTCAAACAGTTACCGTTCACCTTTCTGGTAGGTCGGACGGTCTGGGTTTCAAAAACAACAACACCTCTTCGGCTCTGATTGGGTAACCTAAGGACACTGAGCCCATACATATTGCACATTGGTTAACTTCTTTGACCAGTCTTGTGGCCTCACCTTATCCCTAGAGACCTTCGACCCACCTGTCCCGACGCCCCTGAATTTATGTTTTCAGCTGACTTCCCGGTCAGAGTGTTGCAAAAACTGGCGTCATTGATACTGAAGGTATTGTCTGACGTTTCAGACGCAATGAATAACGCACATAAAACTGTCTCACAAAATCTGGTGAGAGATCTATTTATGGTCTCACAGTATTAACAACAAGAAAGATCAATCATGTTTAAAGCATTGATTATGAAACACTTTCCAACTTCAATGCAATTTTATTTAAAAAAGTTTAAAATGCAATACATTCCTCGGTCATACTTTAAAACTTATCACAATACTACATTAATTTATTATATTTGAAAACTTAAACCTTCATTGAAAAAAATGAACTTCATTCAAATGACGGCATTGAAATATAAATTGCCTGGTTTAAATATATCTAAAATGCGATACATTCCACGGTAATATTTTTAAAACTATCATAATACTACTATAATTTATTATATTTGAAAATTTCATCGAAAACAACTGAAATAAATTCAAATGACATCATAGAAAAAATAACACGCCTGGACCTCTCTATAAAAGCAGGATTTCATTCATAACTTTCCCCTATTCATTTCATTCATCACAATACTATAATAATTTATTTTATTTAAAAATTAAGATCATGGAGCTACAAGTAATTAAACACTATGCTTAAAACTACATCGCAAAAAATCGTCCTTCTCTTTATAAAATCAATTAATATTTCATTCATATCAGCCATGCAGACTCCATGGGATAAATTATTTTGTGTTAAAGAAATACAGCAATTCTAATACAACTCTATCTACATATTTTGCTGTTTACATTTTACATAAGTGAAAAATAGGCTTCATTATAGAAATAATCAAATTTGGATAATCATTTAAACTCAAATATATTGTATATGCGTTGTTTCAGTATGTAGATGCCCAGAATTTAAGCAAAAATAAAGTAGTTTTAGGACGGATACAACACTCAATATGAATTAAAAAGAACTTAAAAAATCACGATTTTGAAACAAGATGGATGCCATATATCATTTTGAAGTGGGGCATGTGATTTTTTCATATCATGGTCACGTGATCGTTTCATATAAGAGGTGTAATTAGTATTTTAATTTTTATTTAAAAAACTACTGAAGATATTTCGCTGAATTTTTTTTATATATTTTATGGAACAGTTTGTATATTACCTAAAATTTTCGAACCAATTTGTGAATTTTAAATCCGCTTAAAAAATGTTTGAAAAATTAGGTCCCATAGGGCTCAATGTATTTCATTTTTTCAACCCGAGTTCAATCCAAAACTAATTGGGTGATATTATTCATTTATATTCCCATAGGTCCTACAGATCCTTTGTACAACATACTAAAATTTCATTTTGATTACGGCAGTTATTGTGCTAACGGACAGACAGACAGACAGAATGAACAAATTCATAAACACTTTTCAACTTTGTTGTAAAGTGTTAACAAAATATATTTAACAGCATACTCAACAACAATAGCCGTTTTCGAAATCGAAATAAATGTCAAATTTTTCACATCAAATATCCAATTTACATTCAAAATAAGCAATTTAAAAGATACTATTACTTCACTTCTGTTCAAAGAAGTGTTAGCTAATATATTTCACTTCGCTTCCTCCATCCAACAAAAAGAAACATTTTTTTCAACTTAAATATGTAGAGGTTTCATTTCCTTTTTTTAACACTTTACAACAAAGTTGAAAAGTGTTTGTGACTTTGTTCATTCTGTCTGTCTGTCTGTCTGCCTGTCCGTTAGCGCGATAACTGTCGCAAAAATGACTTAATCAAAATGAAATTTTATTATGTTGTTCAGACGGTCTGTAGGACCCATGAATGAATAACGTCACCCAATTAGTTTTGGATTGAACCCGGGTTGTAAAAAATGAAATACATTGAGCCCTATGGGACCTAAATTTTCAAACATTTTTTAAGCGGATTTAAAAATCACAAATTGCTTCGAAAATTTTAGGTAATATTCAAATTGTTCCATAAAAAATATAAAAAAAATTCACCGAAATATATTCAGTAGTTTCTTAAATAAAAATTAAAATAATAATGACACCTCCTATATGAAACGATCACGTGACCATGATATGAAAAGATCACATGACCCACTTCAAAATGATATATGGCATCCATCTTGTTTCAAAATCGTGATTTTTTAAGTTCTTTTTAATTCATATTGAGTTTTGTATCCGTCCTAAAACTACTTTATTTTTGCTTAAATTATGTGCATCTATATACTGAAACAACGCAAATACAATATATTTGAGTTTAAATGATTATACAAATTTGATTATTTCTACAACGAAGCCTATTTTTCACTTATGTAAAATGTAAACAGCAAAATATGTAGATAGAGTTGTATTAGAATTGCTGTATTTCTTTAACACAAAATCATTTAGTTCATGGAGTCTGCATGGCTGATATGAATGAAATATTAATTTATTTTATAAAGAGAAGGACGATTTTTTTCGATGAAGTTTTAAGCAAAGAATTTAATTACTTGGAGCTCCATGGTCTTAATTTTTAAATAAAATAAATTATTATAGTGTTCTGATGAATGAAATGAATGGGAGAAAGTTATGAATGATGTTTTTATTGAGAGATCCAGGCGTGTTATTTTTTCTATGACGTCATTTGAATGAATTTCAGTTGTTTCCGATGAAGTTTTCAAATATAATAAATTATCGTAGTATTATGATAGTTTTAAAAATATTACCGTGGAATGCATCGCATTTTAGAGATATTTAAATCAGGCAATTTATATTTCAATGCCGTCATTTGAATGAAGTTCATTTTTTTCAATGAAGGTTTAAGTTTTCAAATATAATAAATTAATGTAGCATTGTGATAAGTTTTAAAATATTACCGAGGAATGTATTGCATTTTAGACTTTTTTAAATAAAATTGCATTGAAGTTGGAAAGTGTTTCATAATCAATGCTTTAAGCATGATTGATCTTTCTTGTTTATATTATAGTAGCAGAAGAAAATGGGCATGGCTGGTGACAACTTCTGTAGTTCAATTTTTACCATTGCAATATAATCGGTTCTATTTAACGTAGCAAGATGAATTTGGTGTCATTGGATTCAGAAAATCGTGATTTTTTTAAACAATAATGGAAATTGATATTTGAGGGGATTTTTTGGGTACCATACCCCCGTAAAAATTTCTCTACTGCAGTTAGTATTAAATCTTTGTTAAAAATTTTCATTTCACTTTAGATTATGGAATTTTTTCTAACACAGATGCAGTATTTATGCCTGATCGTTCGTTGCACAAATGTCAAGAGTCCAATCTTTGCAATAGAATGCAGAACATTTTCCGAAATTTTTCTGTGGCATATAAAAATATGTTTTATGGATTATTTAATTACAGAGGGCGTCGAGCATGTCGCTGGCGACCCAAACCGGATAAACCACGAGAGCCTCCCA
This sequence comes from Amaurobius ferox, assembly GCA_951213105.1. Lineage (NCBI taxonomy): Eukaryota > Metazoa > Arthropoda > Arachnida > Araneae > Amaurobiidae > Amaurobius > Amaurobius ferox. The sequence continues at coordinate 107,601,836 of OX578154.1, read as the reverse complement.
CACTGGAAGGTTGATCTCCGTCCCCCGACTGGAAGGAACAAACGCACAGGACCCACTTGATCGGTGAAAGGAAGAACACATAACAACCATTTAACTCAAACAATCATTTGAATTAAAAAATAAGGTATTGCTATGTAGTCTTGTGATAAGGATTACTTTAGTGGATTTTTCCTTCCAGTCTTTCATATGAAATATGCTGCATCCAATTTCAATAGTGATGTATAGTGATGTACCTACTTCCGGTAGTGTTACCGCGATGTAAAGCATGCTAAATCGGGTAAAGTGTAAAGAACGAGTTTCCAGACAAGTGCATTGGTTTGCATGGGCCATTCGAATTTGCCCCTAGATCGCCTGATTTAACGCCTATGGATTTTTATTTGTGGGATCGTTTACGCAGAATTGTTTATCTGTCGCCTCTCTTAAAAAAAGCAGAGTTGCAACCAGACATTCAAGATGGTTGTCGTGACATCACCGAAAATGAACTTGATCGAGTGCATAGGAGTGTTATCAGGCGAATGAAGCTCTGTTTTGGCATGGATGGAAAACATTTTAAACAAGCTTTGTAATCTTGTAAAGTTATTGCTTCTACACAGGGTAGATACTTTTATACCAATAAATAGCAAAACTATTACTTATTTATGTAATCATTGCTTTCTTTTGTAATTTGCATATGACCCCTGAAGCGTGATCTGCCGACATGAATTTTCCCCTCTGAGAACCCATGTCGATGCATCGAAAAATGGTTCAAGTCAGAATTTTTGTCTTTTTATATCTCTGGGACTTTTCTGATAAAATGCTGAAATTTTATACATAACCTTATTAGTGTATGGAGCACATTTTACTTGTTTCTGTACATGGATGTTTTTGTACGTGGACATTTTACTTGTTTTTGTACGTGGTTTTTGTACGTTTTGTCGAGGATGTACGTAGATCGTGTAAAAATTTAAATTTTGTATTTCTTAAAATTTAATTCCCTTGAAAATTTTAATCGATTTCATAAAATTATGTACCTGTTTTTACGCAACATTTTAATTTATTATATATGTCTAAGATCAATAGTTAAGGAATAAAAGCCGAAGTCAATATTTTCGGGACACCCTGTATATATATATATACATATATATGTATATATATATATTGCCATACTTCTTATATTAATATTCCCACAAGATCGCGTCAAAAACAATCCAACCATGAAAATACCCTCCTAGAATATTAATCAATCTCACCACACTTCCTTAAGTATTCAGCGGCAAACATTTTCAATATTAATTTCACGGAGTTCGTGCCAAGGCATTTAAAGAGCGAAAATGATTTTGATATAAGTAACTGGGGACGAATTATAATCACCTTAACCGCATGATGCGTTTCGTTTGGAAGGATCTTACAAATCGCAAAATTATTATTTAAATAAATACTTTATAGTGTCCTTTAAAGTGCTGATATATTTCAAAATACATGTACAGATAAAGTAAAATATGTTCTGTAAAACTGTCTAGCATGTTAAATTATTCATGTTGTGGAAAAGACAGGAATAACAATAAAGGGTGTGAAAGGAAAGAAGTAAAACAGCAGTGGAGAAAATAGAGTAGGTAATAAAGAAAAGCATATTCGGAGAGTGTGCAGTGTGAAAGAGCCAGGAAAGAAACACTGGAGATAAAGCAATGTGAAAAAGAAGTGAGAAAAGTGACGCATAGCGAGAGAGGGTGTGAGAGGCAATGTATTTAAACAAGAATAACGCCAGACAGATATAGACACATATACGTAGTCGTGTATATTTTAAAATATTATGTACACAGATTCAAATTGTTACTCATATGTGCAATTTTATGAAAATATTAAAGTTTTAAAGAATGAACTGATATTATAATCAAGTATGAAACACAATAACGTTATCTGAAATGAAAAAAATCGACATATTTTGGAACATATTTTGTCATCATAATTAAGATTTATTCATTGTTTTATTAAAAAAATTTTAAGATTTACACTATAGGATAAAATTGAAAAATGTATTTTTATTTTATTACTACATTAAATATTATTATTATATTATTATATTTATTATAAATATTAATTACTGTTATATTTTCTTTTAAATAACATCCAATATTTATGATAGATAATTATTTAGAAATAAATCTTGGAAAACCTGATTCCTCCCCCTGTAATCTTTAGAAAAGAGTTAATAAATTTTCATAAAAATATTTTAGTGTCAACAATTTGCAAAATTATAAGGAGGAGCCGTTCTCGAGATATTCGCCAAAATCTAAATCGCTAATATCTAAATAGCTAAAATCTAAACTAAAACGCAATGCGTGCTGAAATGTAGCCATTAAATGCTTGTTCTATACGTAAGATGGACAGAATAACACCTACCTCACTACTCTAGGACTATTTGTTTTCGAGATATTATATACATTTTTTCGCAGTTTTTGCTACGATGACAGTTACCAACTTAAAAAGAAACTTGAATTAAAAGTGCAAATTGTGTCATTTTAAAAAATGACGCATGCGATTTTGTGCAATTGAACTAAATTTAATGAACATTCAAAGACGTGAAAAGAAAATCAAATGAATATGAGTTTGCAGAAAAAGTCATGTGCTGCTCAAATCAGATTTTTAAGATTAATGCAATATGACAAATTAAAAAAAAATATTTATAACTTATGTGACGATTTAGGTTTTACAAATAAAATATCTGAAAATACCTGAAAATAAAGAACGTTCAATAAATAACTTGAGGTTCATTTCTTAATATTTTCTTAACAAATATCCAATACTTATGAAAGCAAAGTTTTGAGAAAAAAAATATGGAAAACATTGTGTGAGACCAGAAATAGTTTTCACGTGTGTTTTGGTGAGACAGGTTTATGCCAGTTATTTATTGATTCGAAACTTCGGACAATACTGCCAGTCTGAGTAACGCCGCAGCAAACTATAAATTTAGGAGTGTCAAGACGGAGGGAGCCCTTACGAGGATGTCAAGTAGCGACATTGGTTCAATGATTAACCAATGGAGAAACTTCTTCTTACGTCACACTAAATGCTGCAAATGAAAGCAAAACAGGAGTGACAACCCCAAGGGAAAAAGGGAACCACAACTTGTGACCGAGGAAGGACATTATAAGCAGACGCAGTGATGATGTAATAACGACACAACAACGATGACTTCTTCTGATACTTGCCCGATATTATGACGACTATAAATGTAGAGTGCTCTGTAGATATTCAAAAATAATGGATAGAGCTATTGATTTGTGTAGAGTTACAGCAGTACAATATGTTCAATAAATTTACGTGTCGGAGCATTACATCAAGAGTTAATGCCGGTAAATGGACGACATTAAGGACGGATTCTGACTAAGTACAAGACATATTTGAAGGTATGTGCCCATTGAAAATAATATCTGGTCCTAACCACTATTTAGGCGTTTCCGTACTGGTCGCATATGTCCCCTCCGCTGAAATAATATAATTAAATATTGTAATTTAATTTAATAGGTATTTTATGTTTTTAATAAATGTTTTTGTTAAAGTTAAATTGGTGCAATCCTTTTGGTAAAATAAAGTAATAATTCCTTTACAGGACTGACACGAAAGTTAAATAATGGGAGGGTTATTGCAAAACACAACGCACAACGTAATGATAAATAATGTTAATCATAATTTGAGTTCTTATCTTACTATTAGCGCACCACACATTGCCCCTCCCTCCCCCCAATTTTCAGAAAAGCGTTAGAAAAATTTTTATATAAAGAGTTTAGTGACAATAATTTGCAAAATAATATATATATTAGTGTCAAAATATTTGCTAAATCTGTATTACACGATAAAATGTCAAACTTGATTGAACATGTATCTAATTCTTAAAAATCCGAGATTCGAACAAAAATACTAGCCGAAAAAGTTCTGGAATAGTTATGCAAATATATAATAATATCTTGCAAAAACAGAGCATTTTACAACACAAAACATTTTATAACAATAAAGTCAAAATAACCATAATTAACAACAATGTAAGGGTCCAAACCATTTAAAGAAATGAAATCTGAAATGTATTGTTGAAGATAAATCCACTGTTACAATGTACAAAAATGCTTTATTTATACACTTACAAGAATAGCATTACGTGTTAAACTGCGATTTTTGCGACAGAGAAATAATTTTTCATTTTGAAATTAAAAACAGAATTGAGTGCCAAATTGAACAAAACTTCACTAAGATCCAGACTGTATGTATCTTTTAAAACCATTTCGTACACTATGATTTGGTTCTAATATCTAATATTTGTACATGAGAATCTAGTATATGTACATGATAATATTTTACTGTAATAATATTTTTCGACCCAATCTTTCGCATTTTTAAAACGTGTTGTTTTGTAGCCAAATTAGGAATCAGATATTTCCAGATGAATGAAATGGTTACATATCTATTTATGTTTTGCAGTAGATAGAGGAAGTATAGGGAAATTATTGTAACAGGGTCAAAAATTTGATGTGCGAAGCATATAACTTTTCCTGCAGACACAAATTCATTTTTTCTTTATTTCTTTAATAATTCATTAAATTGAGTTTAATGGCACAAAAAAAGCAACCATAATTATTTCAAGTTATACTGAAGTTACAGTTTTAATTCAATTTTCGTTTCCTTTGGGTAACTGGACTTATTTTCAAAGGTGACGTAGCGAAAATGCGAAAAAACTAAAATATCTCGAAAACGACTATTCCCAGTGTATAGGGTTGGTCTAATTCCTTTCATCGTTAAAAATTACTTATAAAACAAACATTTAGTTGATATATTTCAGGATGCGTAATCTTTTATTTTAGGTTTTGACGTTTTTTGCGGGTCATTTCGCAAGAAATGGACATTTATTTTTTTTCCAAATCGTACCAAAATGTAATCAGCGCCAAAGTAACCTGCAAGAGACTAATAACTTCCAAATTTTGTAAAATTTGATTTATTGGTTTTTCAGCAAGAGTGGATAATACAAGTGGCAAAAAAGGCGAGTCCCTTTTTATTGAATTGTATCCAAATCTAATCAGCACCAGGGTCACGCACAAATGCCTTAGTTACTAAATTTTATGAAATTTGTTCTACAAGTTATCAAGTGGGGGTGTATAAATACATTGCACAGACACACACACAGGCAGATAGAAATACTCAGACGTCATGCTAAGAATAGTATTTTCATATTCTACAGATCCCAAAACGTGTAGATCCGTTGAAAGCTTTAGTTGCGATTATCGGCATGATTCTAATACTTTCCCTATACATTACCATGTATTGCATTTAAGGGGACGGTGGAGGTTGAATTTTTTTATTTATTTATTGACTTAGAAACGTGAAAATTTGTATAAATATTCCTCTTAACATTACTATATACAATACCATTAAGGTTTTTTTCAATTTTGTTATAATTTTGTATTTTTTTTTTAATTTAATTTTTTTTTAACGAAAATTTGAAAATGCTCCTTGCGTGGCATTTTTTCACATTTTTGATTCATTTTACATTATGATCACTCAAAAACACATTATAAACAAATTTGGGTATTTATTTTTAAATCCCTTAGAAAGTTAATTTTTTAAACATATTTTTCAGCATTAAAACTTAATTTTCATCATTTAATTAGGTTCTTATTCACTTTTAATTACCTTAATAAAGTCCAATTATGAAATGCATACCCAGTTTCATTAAAAAGTATGAAAGGTGTCTTCGTGCCAAATTTCATGCATCTCAGATAAAAATTAAGAGGCATGGGGCATTTTAAAAATGTAAAACCTTTTTAAAATTACGTTTCGAAAAAAATGCATTCAACCTTTTGCTTACAAATACCTGTGTTTTTGAGAGGTTCTTCGTTTGAGATAGACGCTGTCCCACCCGTAACCAAAAGGTTGAATGTGTAAAATAATGTTATATATTAAAACTGTTAATATTAAAACTGTCGATTTTTGCTCATTTCAACGTCCACGGTCCCCTTAAAGTAAAAATGTAAAATCAAATTTTCGATTAATTTATACTCTAAGGTAATGTGCTCATTTTTGCAACGTTTGCGTAAAACTAAGTCTTCCTTTTTAGGATGTGACTAGTCGGAAGGAGGGTCCGTATTCATGTACTTCTCTCTGTATAACTACATCTTAAATGTAAATGTGTATACTCTAGCACGACATTAGCTGCATACCATTCCATTCATTTGTGTTGTTATGTTAAAAATAGGATTTGCGTATTTACATCAATAATTATAATTTTCTAGTAAGAGGAGATTTACGAGAGGAATCAAGACAGCTAACCTTAAACGAAATGATATGCAGACAATATTCGAGCAATGTGTGGCCAGCCGAGATTGCCGTCAAATATTGGGGAAGGAAAAATATTTTGACAATTTAGAAGTTGCTAAGCATATCTACCCAGCATGCAGAGAGGGTAAAGAGAGTAATGTGAAAATATTGAAAAAGTGGACTTTGAAAAATTAGCAAGGTGCGTTAATAATTTCCTAGAATTTTCAGAAATGTCAATTTTTATTTTTTGTTTCACTAATAAGTGATAGAAAAATGCTGGCCAACTATTTTTTGACATGTGTCATCTTTAGGCTTGTTGCGTGGGCACATAAGGAGTACTAAATGCCTTAAGCTGGAGACGTCTTTGCTCAACGCTATGATACTAGCCTTTCATGCTTTGGCCCTGGGATCAAATCCCGGAATTGCCAAGTAGATGATATCGCATTCTCGCCACATCGGTGACCTTGGGCATGAGCACGGAGCATGTTTCGCTCCATTATTTTCTGTTATTCTGCTCACCGAATGTTATATATGCACTGCATAAATGTACTTTCTGTACTCCCCATGAGACGACGCCACAACACTCAAATTTTCGAGATTCTCTGTACACCGTACATTATCGGGCCTTGTGACTCATTACGAATAAACTTGTAGCAGTTCCTTAAATATTTTCTTTTAGAACTCGCCGCCTAATCTTCAATCCAATGAAAATTTCTTTCGGTTTGTATGAAACTCACTGGAAGGAGAGAGGGTGATATTGAAGTGAACGCCCTCAAGGCAGTATTGTAAATTGTAAACCCAGATAGAAGGAGCTAACCTGAAAGAATAGAGTTCATGAATCCCCGGCCGGCATAAAATTTGACCCCCATCACGAAACCGATCAACGGGCCACCCGAATCCACCAGAAAGAGGAAGCCGCCGACTCCGCCACGTAGTGCGCGAACGATGCGGGACACCAAGGTGACAGCAGATCAACGCTCAACAGGAGAGACCAACCACCACCAGTTCCGAAGAAGAACGACGGGCCGGACGAACGAAATCCCCACCAACACGCCAGAGACCCGCCCACAAACGAACCAACAATACAATAAGCATTACCACCATAAGGCAGTATTAAATGTATTGAGCTGGAGACGTCTTTAGCTCAACGCTATGATACCGGCCTACAAAGCTTTGGCTTCGGGATCAAACCTCGACACCGCTAAGTGATTTCACTTTACAGGTCTCTTGCATACTAGGCCTGCCACTCAAACCATCTTTTCTAACAATAAAACCTACCAGCTTTATATAAAACAAAATTATTTTCAATTACATGGATATTATTAACATACCACTGTTAGCAAACTTTAAAATGTTTGTATCTCACAATGGAAAATAATTTATAACACTTTAATTCCGCATCTGAAAAGGCCAATGTATTACAATTTCCGGTATGTTTAAATTTACATTTGAACACGCAATGGATTAAATGATTCGAATAAGAAGGAATTAATTTAGAACGATATTGTTTTAATTGTATTCTTAAAGAAAAATGAAGTTTGCTCACAAACACAAATTTAAACGTACAGTATTAATTCTGTAATCATATCGTGTCATGTCGGAAAATAAGGAATACATCGAATTTAACATAATTTGAACTACAAAGAATAGAAATAACTTGATTATATTTGTATTTAAATACAATAATATTCCAAAAACAAATAATTTTCAATTTTCGGGGAGTTTTTACTAGCTCAATCACCAAGACTGAACTAATTCATCGCTGAGTGTGCGAGGAAACCATTGGGAGGCGATTGTAGATAACAAAAATCTGATGTGGGCAACACAAGACTTTCCTTATATAATGTAATGAATTTCTACTTTTACAGTAAAAAAATAGGTTTTTCTTATAGTAAATACTAATATTCTTTCTAAGATAATGAATTTTCGACAATTAGTCGTCATTGTCATTGCCATTTTCATCCATTTGGCGAGATTTTCGTTAATTTGGCAACAATTCAAAAAGTCGCCAAGTTGGCGACATTCCGCCAAATCCGTCGCCAAAATCTCGCCAAGGGTTATGGAAGAAGAAATAAGTTGTTTTTACAGCAGATAAATGACTATTGGCGTTCAAATACAAAAGTATTACTCAAAGTATATTTTTTCATGAATGGAACGAGCTAGATCCACGAGAATGATGTCACCCAATTTATCGCATGGTATTACATATGAAAAATGAACATGTTTCTCAATAGGAAATATTTTTTTATTATTTTATATGACTTTTTAATAATTTTTTTGAAAAATGTGCAATATCTCGAGAACGGTTCGTGTTAGCGTTCTAAAATTTATGGCAATCGTTTTCTAATAAAAAATTACATAAGAAATGTCTATTTGCGTAACTTTATTAGTGGTTTTGATTTTTTGACGATTTTTTCAAAATTTTATTCGAAAATTTAGGGGGGGCTCTGAACATTCGATTACGTATAGAAACAAAAGGCTTCAAGTGTTTGCGGATTGTGATTTTTGTACCAAATTTGGTTTGAATCAGTTCATTCGTTCGTCAATTATCGTCTCCACAGTCTCACTGACACACACACACACACACAGACATCACTTCAAAAATGTTTGATTCGTGATCAGGGATGCTGGAAACGTGCTCTCCCGTCCAAAACTCGAATTCGAATTTTCGACCCCGTCACAATACTTTCCTTATACATTATGTATATAAGGAAAGTAAAAAGCTAACGAAGTCTTTGGCTATCGAAATTCTCAAATATCACATCAGCATGTTTCTTGTGATCAGATTTTCTTCTATTTCAATATTTCCATAGCATAATTTATTAAAAATATTTTTGCAACAAGAAACATGAAAAGAAACTCTGGTGTAAGCAGCACATGACTTTTCCTATGTAATGCAATACATTTACTTCTTTCACAGTGAAGAAATGATGTATAAGATCTACGCCACAGTGTTTTTAACGTCGAAATGTATATGGGGCACTTTTCCGGATGTGAAATGTCGTCTCCACAGACTTTCTCTCTCTCGCGCTCGCTCTCGCTGTCTCTCTCTCTCTGTCTCTAAAACAACTGTTTCATTTTTGAGGTGATCCTGTGGATCAATAAAAGCACTGCATAAAAATCAAGTGATCATTGAATATATTTTTAAACCAAATCAACTGTCTATTGCGATTAAAAGTAGCATTTATTAAGGCTTCATCTAATTGGTATATAATCTTTTTACTTTCCTTATATACATAATGTATAAGGAAAGTATTGTGACGGGGTCGAAAATTCGAATTCGAGTTTTCGACGGGAGAGCACGTTTCATGCATCCCTGATCACGAATCAAACATTTTTGAAGTGATGTCTGTATGTGTGTGTGTGTGTGTCAGTGGGTCTGTGGAGACGATAACTGACGAACGAATGGACCGATTTGAACCAAATTTGGTACAAAAATCACAATCCGTAAACACTGGAAGCCTATTGTTTTTATACGCAATCGAATGTTCAGAACTCCCCTAAATTTTCGAATGAAATTTTGAAAAAATCGTCAAAAAATCAAAACCACTAATAAAGTTACGCAAATAGACATTTCTTATGTAATTTTTCATTAGAAAACGATTGACATAAATTTTAGAACGCTAACACGAACCGTTCTCGAGATATTGTACATTTTTCAAAAAAAATATCAAAGAGTCATATAAAATAAAAAAAAATATTTCTTTTTGATAAACTTGTTCACTTTTCACATGTAATACCATGCGATAAATTGGGTGACATCATTCTCGTGGATCTAGCTCGTTCCATTCATGAAAAAAGATACTCTGAGTAACACTTTTGTATTTGAACGCCAATAGTTATTTATCTAGAATAACTTATTTCTTAGTGCATAACACTTGGCGAGATTTTGGCGACGAATTTGGCGGAATGTCGCCAACTTGGCGACTTTTTGAAATGTTGCCAAATTAACGAAAATCTCGCCAAATGGATAAAAATGGCGCTAAATCAATGAAAATGGCGACTAATTGTCGAAAATTTAATATCTTGCAAAGCATATTAGTATCTACAATAAGAAAAACCAATTTTTTTACTGTAAAAGTAGTAAATTCATTACATTATATAAGAAAAGTCATGTGTTGCCCACATCAGATTTTTTTTAACTGTAAAAGTAGTAAATTCATTGCATTATATAAGGAAAGTCATGTGTTGCCCACATAAGATTTTTATGGATAGAAATACAAAAAATATGATGTGGGCAGCACATGACATTCCTTATATAATGCAATGAATTTACTACTTTTACAGTTAAAAAAATGTTATTCGTATAGTAGATACTTATATCATTTCCAAGATATTGAATTTTCTTCAATTCGTCGTCATTTCCATTAATTAGCGGCATTTTTATCCATTTGGCGAGATTTTTGTTAATTTGGCAACAATTAAAAATGTCGCCAAGTTGGCGACATTTTTAGTGACATTCCGCCAAATTCGTCGCCATAATCTCGCCAAGCGTTATGGAAGGAGAAATAAGTTATTCTTACAGCAGATAAATGACTATTGGCGTACAAATACAAAAGTATTACTCAAAGCTTTTTTTTCCTGAATAAAACGAACTAGTTCCACGAGAATGATGTCAACCAATTTATCGCATAGTATTACATATGAAAAGTGAACATGTTTCTCGATAGGAAATATTTTTTTTTTATTTTATGACTTTTTGATAATTTTTTTTGAAAATGTGCAATATCTCAGGAACGGTTCATGTTAGCGTTTTAAAATTTATGTTAATCGTTTTCTAATGAGAAATTACATAAGAAATGTCTATTTGCGTAACTTTATTAGCGGTTTTGATTTTTTGACGATTTTTTTTAATTTTCCCTTGAAAATTTAGGCGGGTTCTGAACATTTGACTGCGTATAAAAACAATAGGCTTCCAGTGTTTACGGATTGTGATTTTTGTACCAAATTTGTTCGAATCAGTCCATTCGTTTGTCAGTTGTCATCTCCACAGACTCACTGACACACATACACACACACACATACATCACTTCAAAAATGTTTTATTCGTGATCAGGGATGTTTGAAACGTGCTCTCCCGTCGAAAACTGGAATTCGAATTTTCGACCCTGTCACAATACTTCCCTTATACATTATGTATATAAGGAAAGCATAAATGTTAATGAGCAAGTACAATCTATATATTAAGGATTATTTTCTAGTTCATTAAAATTAACTATCACGAATATTTACAGAAGAAAATCTTTGAAAATAGAATATAGCCACATTCTCATATGTACCCAATTATAGAGTATTATTTAAATTTAAATTTAAATCCAGCTATAATCGCTTAGCTCATTTCAAAATCCGGACTTTACATAACACTATACATCTCCTTTATGCCCAAGATAAATTATGAAGATCAAAATTAATCTTTCTGCCTAAAAACTCGTTTAAAATTTTCTTGTGTATAAAAGCACATACACATCTGTATCAAAGAAACATTAAACTAAAGAGGTTCCATTAGAAGAAGGGAAACCACAACGTGTTTCATCTAATTTAGCCCTTATTAAAGAAAGATTTATGGGACACACGCATTTGCTGGCAACGCGGGTACAAAAGGTTTGCATTGCATTAAACGTAAGTTTAAATAAACGGAGGTTTAGGACGGAAAGATTTCTTATTTAAATAGGGTAAAATATCTTTAGGAAATTATATATATTTATAATTTTTTTGCATTAAATCACGAGTCAAAAAAGAAATTTATTCAGATTGCTTTATGAGATGCAGTATTTGCTCAGGCCACTTAGTTCACGTTGCAAACCGTGTTTTGAGGTAAATTGAATTAAGTATCTAGCAGATGAAAAGTAAATCAATATGAATACCGAAATACAGTAAATCGATATGAAAACAAATGTACAGTAAATCAATATGAAAACAAATGTACGGTAAATCAATATGAATACATATGCACAGAAAATCAATATGAATATATATGTACAGTAAATCAATATGGATGCACGAAAGGATCAACTAGGTTCAAAGCATCACAAAATTTAACTAAACTAATTCTTAACTAAAAAAAGCGTAGACAGAAACTAAATATTTGTCTCTACGGTTTTCAAAGTTGAAATTATATTTGATAATAGTTTAATGGGTGATATAACTCCTAATATGAAAAAAATATATACAGATTATAAATGTCCATTCTACTCAAGATTTTATATTTTACTAGGAGATTTCGTCCCCAGCTCCCTACGCTTCGACAACATTCGTACGCCTCCTACTCGCTTGCAGTCAGAGGACGCCACGCTACTCGCTTGCAGTCAGAGGACGCCACGCGAGCTATTTCCAGCTGAACTAAACTTGACTCATACTAAATCGAAAAATGGTATCTTTCAAAAATGTCTTTTGAGGTATGAAACAAAACTCGAACTAGAAATGTATCATTTTAATCTGTAAATGAAAGATATATATTAGTATTACTTTTCAAATTCATTCAAAATAAGGATCCCGTATATTTAGAAAAATTGTAACTTGAAATGATATTACTTTAATGACATATAGAAATAGAACATACCTATATTTTCTTTATTTACCCAGTTGTGAACTTATTACTTTCTTTAAAATACATGGTAATGTATAGGGAAAGTATTGGAATCGTGTCGAAAATCGCAATTCTAGTTTTCGACGGTTTACATGCTTTGGGAACTCTGGAATACGAAAAAAGTATATTTAGCGCAAAGACGGTATGTGTGTGTGTGCGTAATGCATGTATCCACTTTAACTTAGAAACTAATAGACCCAATTTCATAAAACTTTATAGATAAGTCAGTTGAGTGTTATCCTGGTGCAGATTAGACTTTGGTACATTTTGGAATAGAAGATGCCTGTTTTTGTAAAATGGTCCACTAGATTTGAATTCATTCACTCTAGCTAAAAATCGAATTGAGCTAATTTCACAAAAAAGTAGGTAAATAAGTCATTCGTGATTGACTCTGGTGCTGATTAGATTTTGGTACGATTAGGAAAAAAAGAGCCTGCTTTTTTGCGAAATGGCGAGCAAAAATTTTCAAAATCTAAAATGAAGAGCTATGCATGTTGAAATATATCCATTAAATGCTTGTTTTATACATAATGTGTCACGATTAAAATAATAAGACAAACCCCATGACTGTAAGATTAACCGTTGACGAGATATTTTAGTTTTTCCCATTTTATCCATACAATCTTTGAAAGTACGTTCAGCTACCTAATGAAAACAAAAATTGATTCTAAACAGCAAATTGGGGATAATTTCATATAATTGTCTATGCTATTGTATGCCATTCCACTTAATTCAATGGATTGTAAAAGAAAGAAATGAAAAACGAATTCGAGTCTGTAGTGAAAGTCATGTGCAGTCCACATCACATTTTTCTTTACCTGAAATTATATTCAGGTATAGTTATTTCCGTCATTTCGAAAGTTTGGATTCGACCAGAAAAACGTTATTTACTTGCATTTGTGACCATACCCATCTTACCCAAGGTAAATTATGTAACGGGCTTGCCTGAAATTCAGTTTAAACTTTACTTATTTAAGCGTTCATCCCCGCCGGCATCCAAGGGGAGCGATGCCATTAGAGAATGAGAAACCGCAGCTTGTTTCAGCTAATTTAACCGTTATTAAAGGATTTATGGAAGCTACATTTGTTGGGAACATGGTGGATAGAGAGTTTGCTTTAAATTTAGCGCAAGTTTAAAGAAACAGATGTAAGAGGAGACGAATTGTCTTTATTATTTAAATATAATAGCGAGTCTTTGAAAAATTATATGTATTTATAAATTTTAGGATTAAATCTAAAGTTAAAAAGAGGACTATTTCACCTTTAATTTTACACAGTAACGTAAATAAATATATATGTATATATATATATATACCGGTTGGTCAGAATTAAAATACCCCTACTCTGAGCTCTCTATACATCGAACTACTCAGTGTAAAGGCTCCAAAATTGTTCAACCTACTATTCAAGACATGGGGAAAGGGATTACCCCCCCCCCCTAAAAAAAAAATTAGTTCCAGAAACGCCGATAGGTGGTGCTGTACAACAGAAAATATGGTGAAAAGTCACAAAATAATCACAAAAAAACAAACACATGCGATATGGAATTTTTCCTTTTTAATTTCTTTTGCTGATATGAAAAAAAAAGAAGATAAACAAGTGAAGAAACTTAAACTGTCATTGTACCTGCAATTTCGCACTGTAAGCACAAAAATGTGCATAAACCCTTGGTTTGCAGCTACTAAAACCAAGGGGATGTAGCTGGGCATAAAAGGGGATAAAACTGGGAAATTTTCATTCTTATCAGCGATGGCTGTCACCTTGCCAGAACGCGCTTTGTTTGTGAAGCTGTTTTATGAAAACAAAGGACATGCTGCAGCTTCACTTCGAGAGTTTCGTCGACTTAAGAATTTGCGCAAAGGACCATTACTTCCACAAGCTCTCGGGAGAATGATCGCTCGATTCGAGAATACTGGACATCTTGGAGTTCAGCCGGGTCGAGGACGCAAATTGACCCGTTCAGATGTCGTTGACGATGTTGCCACCGCTATTGTTGAAAAATCAATAGATTACGTTATAGGATGTAGTAGTGCACGTGGAGTGTCACGACACTTGGGTGTTTCCTACAGCACAGTGTGGAACGTACTGAGAAACATAGTGCCTTTTTTCCCGTACTAAATTAGTCACAATCACCATTTGCTGACCATCGACAGGGAGAAGCGACTGACCTTTGTATTGACATTTCCGGCTAGAGTTGAAGTGGCTGCATCGTGGCCATGGCAGATTCTATGGAGCGATGAAGCGCATTTCCATCTAAGTGGAACAGTCAACACCCATAACTGTCGCATTTGGGACACGGAAAACTCTCGTACCTTCCAAGATTCCACTTCACTCACCGAAAGTTACAGTCTGGTGTGGATTCACAGCGACAATTATTAGTCTTCTTTTACTTGATTTTCGACCAATTCCAATTCACATGGATAAAACTTGAAATCAAAGTTTGAGATGTGCTCAAAATACCCCAAAAGCACATCGTCAACATAACGGAAGTAAGGCATTTCTGATAAAATATGGGTTCCCTTTTCGTATTTTGATAAATATATATCCGCGAGCATAGATGATGTTATCCTTTTATGATATCAATTGATGGAATCATTGAGACGCTATTTCAAGCCTTTAAATTGTATCCATGAAAAAGCTGTGACTGTTTAAAAAATTGTAAGTAATAATAATAGTGAATATTCTGACTCGATCTATAATAGATCACATTTTTTTAACAGTAATTATCATCATTACCACCACATAAAGAATTGTAGATTCAATAAATGTCTTTCCAAGAGATGCAAGTTATGTCCAGTTGCCAATCCACAACATATTACAACCTATAACGGAAGAAGAAAAATCTTTTGCAAGAGTTATATTGTGATTTATTGTATTTCATGTCTCACTTGCCAGGCAAAATACATAGGGCAAACCCAGTATCCCTTGAATATTCGCATAAATTTACATAGAAGCCAAGTAGAAAAAGCTCAACAACAAGAAAACCTAACTATAAATCTGGAAATACGTCATTTTCAGGAACACGACTTTTCTAAAATCATGGTAACTATTCTAGATATAGTACCTCACCTTTCTGAACGACTGTGGTGGGAAAGCACCCACATAAGACAATATACTACTGCATATCCATACGGACTTAACTCTCAAAGAAATACCATGACTTAATTTTCAAAGAAAACTGCAATTGTAAAAAATGCAGAGATAATTCTTCATATCCTTTATCAGAAACTTTGATTCATAAAAAATCTTATAGATGCCACAGAGGAAGCAAAAAACAATATATAAATTATAATATTACAGAAGAAAGAATCTTGAATTTCATAAAAAAGCTTAAAACAGATGTATTATTAAAAATAAGCTGGATCAAGAATATCGTTAATAGTATCAAACTTAAATATATACAACGAATATGGACTTTCTTAATAAACATTAATATAAAAGAATCCAACCTTTTTTCAGAAGATATTAACAAAAAGATCGATATATTGTTGGACTTGATCAAACTTAGAGCTAGAAAATATCAGTTAATATTAGACCCCAAGAAATATATTATAAAAACTAAAGAATTTTTTATCACCACATTTAAGAACAAAATGTATGAAGGAATTCCCTTTAATTCCATACTTCACAATATTGAAAAGCAACTACCTATACCAAACCTGGAGATCAAGTTGAATTATCGTTTTGTCCGGACAAATGGCAGACATTTTTTTAACTACAACAAAATAAGTAAAGATGTTGCTTCATATAAAACAGAAACCTGTAATTGTCAAGAGAATATTCATAAAGATCCCATCCACAAGCATATTGTTACCGGGGATTTGGATATTATCCAAGATAAAAACTAAAACATGTTTCAACTCGGTACCAAATTTTGAGCACAAGAAATTAAAAATGTGTATAGCGATTTTTATAGTGATCTAGAAGATTTCACTTACAGAATGGCGGTGAAATACAGTTTACCCGTCATGTCTTTTAATGAATGGAAATATCATCGTTTCAATTAATTCCGTCATTACTATCAGAAGCAAAATCATAACTTCAGGAAATCTACAATTCCATCATCAATTAAACAATATAAAGAAGACTATGTTATAACGTATACAGATAAAATTGTATCTAATTATACTTTTATATGTAAAAAATTCTATGTAGACACATTAAGTCAATGTTATCAAGATAGCACAATGTATGCACCTCTGACAAGTAACGAGATGGTTCTGACTAAGAGAATAAAGGTACTTTACAAGCGTATAGGCGTGGATTTAAAAACTGTTAAATTTCCATACCTCGTTCTTATTCCCAAATTACACGAGGATCCTGTGAAATTCCGAAGAGTTACGATAGGATGTGGATCATACTTAGCACATGCAAATCTGAAACTCCTGGATATATTTAAACATGGTATGATAGATATAAAAAAACAAAGTAACATTATGATAAAAACGGACAAGAAGTAATAAACAGGCTTAAATTTTGTCAGAGGGATATATGCTTTAAAAGCTATGATTTTCGTGATTTATTTAATAATATAGATTTAACACAGTTGCATTTGATTTTAAAAGAATTACATGAAGAATACGACTTGAAACGATTCATTACCTATTGAAGATATTTAGACCTTGTGGAATTGGTTTTAAAAGAAAATATTTTACATGACGGGAAGATTTTTACAGACAAATTAGAGGTATACCCATGGGAGGATGCTGTTCACCTATGCTCGAGGATATATACTTATCAAAATACGAAAAGGGAACCCATATTTTATCAGAAATGCCTTACTTCCGTTATGTTGACGATGTGCTTTTGGGATATTTTGAGCACACCCCAAAATTTGATTTCAAGTTTTATCCATGTGAATTGGAATTGGTCGAAAATCAAGTAAAAGAAGACTGAGCTGTGGATTTTTTGGATTTGTCAATCAGAAAACATCGGCAATACTGGACATACACGACACTACATGACAAACGAGATTCATACAAGATCAAGATCAACCCTATAATTGATTGGAATTCTAATCTCACAAAGAATGTTTTTAGAAACATCATTATCGGACATTTCAAAAGAAACCTTATATATAACACATTCAAGAAGGATTGCATAAATAACAGCCAAAAAATTGTAAGGGATGCCATAAAAAAACATTATCCAGTCTACTTCTTAAAAAATTATTATAAATCCTTTTTTAAAGAAGACAAAGACATTGATTTATTCATATGAGATTTTGAGCGTAGTTAAACGTATCTACGATACTGCTATATAGTTATCTCAACACGCATGCGCGAATTGACTTACTAATACTGTGGAATCTGGGAACAGTAATCTATGGCGTCTTTTATCCAATCCAGGTATCCTTTTTTGATTTTGTTGCTGTTGAAGTGCTTTTGTCTTTGCACATATGGAGGACTGACCATTGTATTACATAGGTTCCGTGAGCGTTGCCCGGGCGGTAAAGCTGCTTTAAACGGGAACGTGGTGTCGCAATCCACCCCTACCATTTTATGAAAAACATATGGTCACCCCCGTTCTATACTTTCCATTTGTATATCTTTCTATATATCTATATATATATATTCATATATATATATATATATATGGCAACTGTAGATAATATCTTTTTCCCTTGAGAATGGCAAGACTGGTCTCTTCATTCAGGGTTCCCGGGTTCGACAGGTTCGTGCATTTGTTGAGCTATATTCCAGGTATTTTTGTTTTCATTTATTTTTTTCTTCTTTATGTATATTGTCCAAGTAGAAATAGTTTATAGATATAATCTATCTATTTATTCAAAAACATACATTTTTGTGTTTGCTTCTACAAAAAACTTGGACTTGATGAAGAGTTTTGAAGAAGTGAACAAATCCACGATTTTGGCCTAGACCTTGTCCACGTGTATAGCATTAATGCTTGGATTTCATCTGTTTTTCTTTTATCGATTCCATACCATTGATTTTTGATTATTTTTTTAAATTGATTCGAAATTTGTATTGTAAAAAAAAAGACTTTTTTTTTTCATTTGCTGGAAGATTATACTTTTATTTTGTAAGCTTGTTAGAAAGTTAGGTTATTCGAGTAACAGCTTCTCATATTTCTTTCATTGGACTTTCAAACTTTTATTATATATATATATATATATATATATATATATATATATATATATATATTGCAAAATATATATGTGCATGCATAAAACATTGGGCTACAAAAGTGAAACTCAGCATGTAAATGCCGTGTTAAGAGGAAATTTAGCGGGCTATTTATAATTTAGAGGGTTATTCTAGGAAAACATAGAAGTGTGAGCAATTCTAACTATACTCACTAGCAAATGTTATTCAAATAAGAAAAATGTAATGTCTAAGCACAATACATACACATTAATATGCATACGTACAATTATACATACATACACCGAGATCATATCTGAGACGTTCGATTCGAGTTTAGGGATGTTTAAAATGGGCTCTTCCGTAGAAAACACGAATTTGAATATTTGACTAGTCCTGTACATTCATTACATTATTCACATACATTTCCTGTACATTCTACTATGTGCGTAGAGAAAGTAAACATCTTAAACATATATTATAAATCGCCAACTTAGAACAATAACAGCATCCTCTGTTCGTTTTTATACCTATTTTTTCATATTACCTTTCAAGATATCATTTCTTTTCACTTCGCAATATTCTATTGTAACTTGTTTCAATAAAATGGTATTTTTTGTACACCGCATTCATAAATCATTATTTGTAGAAACAATGTGGTTAACGGGTTAAAATGCAGAATGGCTAAACAATATCAATCAAAACAAGATTTCAATATCTGTGCCACAAAAAATATATTATCAATTTATCACTCCCGCAATGTCTGGATATTTTCCCGGAAGACAAAAACAGAGGCGATATAATAAGAAATAAACTCATATACGTACGGTATCCTTTAATTCCAGATTTTAATTCTGTAAAATCTGATGTATGCATCGTGGAGCACAAAAAATATATCTTAATTAAATTAATTAAGTTTGTACTTATTGAGTACGTGATCGCTAATCGTAAATTTCTTGTACATTACTGAAGCGATAACCCAACATGATTAATTTCTTATGTTGCACGTTGTTTCTTCTGAAAAGCTATTTAATGAATAACATAAAATTAATTTCACTTATTCAATAGACATTAAATGGCTCAAACAAAACTTTATTAATTATTATAGTTAACTATTAAATTAAAGTCAATCAATTATAGGTAAAAGGTCATTTAATAACCCCCCCCCCTTTCTTGACATGCATAAGCTTACAAAGCCAAAGCACTTTCGGGCATCAACATGCCCTTTATCAGTGGCGAATTGAAAAATACAGTCCCAAAAATACTTACATAAAGGCCAAATTGGCAGGCACACTTTGCATATTATTCATTTAAGTTTTTACAATAATTACATTATATTATTTATAAACAAGATCATAAATTATATAATGTCATTTATTATGTCCGACTTAGCAGGTCTGTATGCCAGTTGGCATGTAGTTCTTATGATTTCTTCTGTTTTTAATGTTTACTATTCTTAAAATAAAATATAGGTCCTGAATCGTGTGGTGTGTTTCAAGAGAGAGATTAAACCCTTCTGAGTAAATTACTTACCGGGGGTATTTTAAACCCCGGCTGTGGAGTTTGTGGAGAGTTAGTTGGTATCACATCTACAGGAGGTTATAGATCTCCCTCAGCAGCAACACTAACAAGACCCACTTCGCTATCACACCACAAGTGGTGACAACCTCTACATGTTATTTTCCACACTGCAAAGGGTTCTTCAAAAATTTCTTGTTTCAATTTAAATTTTTGAGAATATATCTATGTACTTGGTATCAGTTCGATTGCTGATTGCAGGTTTGAGGAAATTCCCATGAATGGAAATTAACCGACAAAAGTTAATTATGTAGTCATGCTTTCTGGTACCGTCGGATATTCCAAAACTGTCGCGATTGTGTCGAAGATGGAAACTATCACATTTTGAGCAAAACTAACTTAACGACAGATATACGCGAAAAACTGCTAAGCTCCGCTAATCAATATTGTCCACGTACATTCAATGTTTTTAGTGATTAAAAACTAAAATTTTATTTACATACGACGGTTTGTATTCCATTCAATAGATTCATAAAATTAATATTCAAAATGCAACTCATGTTTTATTTCATTGAAAAATGATCTTTAATTGATTTTCTAATGTGGATGACTTGCTAACAGTCTTGTCAATAGACGCAGTTTGAGCTTATTGAGATAAAACTGAGTAAAAATAACGGCAGTGGCTCCAGTCCGATGGAGCTGAAAAAGTTTTACGAACATTTGAATAACATTTTGTAAAATAAATCAAATAAAAATATCCAAGTTTGCTTGTATACACTTATAGGGCTTTCAAAGAGCTTTACATTGTTGCTTATAATTTATAGCTATTACTTTTAGTTTTAAGATATAGGCATTACTAACTTGAAAAACGTGAAATTTTCATACATCTGCAAAATAACAAGACTCAAAAACTATCAGAACTTTCAAAAAATAAATATAGATTTAGAAATTGAAATTCTCATACATATTTTTGTCGCTTACTATTTGTATCTATATTTTAGTTAGAAGATATATAGTTAGATTAGTAGTAGTAGTGTCGAGGATATTTCGAATGAAAGTATCTTAAAGGAAAAATATCTGAGCAGGTATTTTTAAAGATTTCTTCGAAAAAAAATCTCTAATTAGGGATCTTTTGCAGGGCTTTCAAAGAGCTACAAAGTGTTACTTGAAAAATTTTTGAAAACTAGCTCGTTTAGTTTTTGATATATAAGCAGTACGAACTTGTGAAACGGAACATTTTCAAGCATCGCCAACTTGACAAGACAATGAATGAATAGAAAACAATGAGAGCTCTTTTAAATAATAAATATATATTTCCATACCATATTTTCTAGTACACGTTTTTATTATTTACTATTTACATCTATCTTTTATAGTTCCTTATATATTTCGAGTGAAATGTAGCAAAACGACAACAAACCGCGAGGGCGGAAATCTACATTTTAAAGTTTTTTCGAAATTATTTTTATACGAGTATATTCATATTTTGGACCCTGTTTTCAATAAAGTAAAAACAATTCGGTTTTCCACTAGGGACACCGCCAACCTTAAATGCAATTCACATCAAAAGCACTCTGCATCCTTCAGTGTTCTCAAGCTAGCTTTGCGTGCAGTATGTCACGTTTACGAGGCAATTCGTTTTGAAGATATCGTTAACATTTTTACTTCTCGAGACAAAGGCATTAAAATATTTAATAATATAAAATGCTCAATCTTCTTTAACTTGGCAAGGCGATGGCTCAAAAGACATTAAGAGCTTTGTACAACATATCATTGACATGGAAATTAAATTTCCTACCGATTATTATTGTCGCTTACTGTAAAGCGAAGCAAAAATTCACGCGGATAAAACAAGTTCCTCTAAAGAAATAATTTAAATCATTAAATCTATTTTTGTGTGTTCGCTATATTATAAATGCCACTTTTTTCCGGCACAACTAGTGTGAATTATTTCATCTATTAAGTCAAGTGTTCAGAGTGTTTAGAGTGTTTAGAATTTTCGTAACGTCGTGATACCCCACCTCCAGACGTTATTCATATCAAAAGTAAAATTAAGAGTATTTATTAGGAGTTAAGTGCTTTACCTAAATTAAAAAACAAAATGCATAGTAAAAGATGTCTTTTGTACAACTTAGAATATAATTCCACAATACATTCTGGGTATTCTCAGTCAACAAAAGAGTAAAATTTAAATGTTTAACATCTCTCTGAATCAGTATTTTTATTTTCATTTCGTTCGAAATCACGCTCATTCAGTTCAATTTGTGTAAATAAGCGATGAGCCCGCTTTACAATGCACGCTCGTAACAATAAGCAATATATAGAAACATTTCAACAGTCAACAATGAACGCCTGACGTCACAATGCACGTGGACGACCAATGCGAGATGTTTATATTTTTAAATTGTTTGGTGGTCATTTTCTGATAAAATTTTAAGCCACTTCTTTGAAAATACGAAGACCCGTCTATTAGATAAGCAATTTGATTCTATTTCGAAGTGATGTATGTCTGGAAAGCTGTTAAACGTTTCTTCTGTGGCAATAAGTAAGTACACAGACTTATATGAAAAAAATAACAACGCAAAGATTTTATAAATAACATTTTCCTGTATTATACCTATTTTTTTTTTAAATAATGACATTAATTATGCAAGTATTGCGTTTTTGCAGATCGTTTTTCAGATTCTATCACTATTTTACGTAGCATACCATTTTCATTCGCCTGTAAAATAATAATACTTCTCAGTTACAAGATATCTTAAATGTATGGCTTTCACTTTGAAGTCAGTTATAGGCTTGAAGAATATGCATAGCATTTTCCTATTTTTTTACAAACCGCATGGCTCACACATATCAAGTCATCCAAAAATTGAAGTTCCGGTACAAGTATTTTCGCTAAATTTTAAAAACATTTTACTGTTATTTAACTGAATTTCTTATTGATATACATCAAGCGCAATCTGAAGGTTATTTTGAAACCTTTCTAAATATGATAGTCTTTTGTTTGGCGCTGCTTCCTCGAATCCTATATCAGTAGTTACACTCTATTGATTTTGTGCCAAGTCATATTTCAGTGCCACTAATTACGTTTCACACACAAAAAATTTTTTCCGTCGTTTTGAAAGAGCCGTTTTATACCGCTTTTTACAAAGAACACGTTTTTTAACACTTTACAACAAAGTTGAAAAGTGTTTATGACTTTGTTCATTCTGTCTGTCTGTCTGTCCGTTAGCACGATAACTGCCGTAAAAATGACTTAATCAAAATTAAATTTTAGTATGTTGTTCAGACGGTCTGTAGGACCTATGGGAATATAAATGAATAATATCACCCAGTTAGTTTTGGATTGAACCCGAGTTGAAAAAATGAAATACATTGAGCCTTATGGGACCCAATTTTTCAAACAATTTTTAAGCGGATTACAAACCACATAGCTCACACATATCAAGTCATCCAAAAATTGAAGTTCCGGTACAAGCATTTTCCGGTCAATATTTTTTAATTAATAAAATTAATAAAATTAATTTCTTAATTAATAAAATTAATTAAGAAAAATTTTAATTAATAAAATTAAAGGAATTAATAAAAGTTTCGAAGCATTCACAAATTGCTTCGAAAATTTTAGGTAATAGTCAAATTGTTCCATAAAATATATAAAAAAAAATTCAGCGAAATATATTCAGTAGTTTTTTAAATAAAAATTAAAATAATAAGTACACATCTTATATGAAACGATCACGTGACCATGATATGAAACGATCACATGACCCACTTCAAAATTATATATGGCATCCATCTTGTTTCAAAATCGTGATTTTTTAAAATTCTTTTTAATTCATATTGAGTGTTGTATCCGTCCTAAAACTACTTTATTTTTGCTTAAATTATGTGCATCTATACATACTAAAACAACACAATGACAATATATTTGAGTTTAAATTCTTATTCAAATTTGATTATTTCTACAACTAAGCCTATTTTTCACCTACGTAAAATGTAAACAGCAAAATATGTCGAATGAGTTGTATTAGAATTACTGTATTTTTTTAACACAAAGTAATTCAGTCCATGGAGTCTGCATGGCTGATATGAATGAAATATTAATTGATTTTATAAACTGAAGGACGATTTTTTTCGATGAAGTTTTAAGCATAAAGTTTATGAATTGTAGTTCCATGGTCTTAATTTTTAAATAAAATAAATTATTATAGTATTGTGATGAATGAAATGGAGAAAGTTATGAATGAAATCCTGCTTTTATAGAGAGATCCAGGCGTGTTATTTTTTCTATGACGTCATTTGAATTTATTTCAGTTGTTTTCGATGAAGTTTTCAAATTTAATAAATTATCGTAGTATTATGATAGTTTTAAAAATATTACCCTGGAATGTATTGCATTTTAGAGATATTTAAACAAGGCAATTTATATTTCAATGACGTCATTTGAATGACGTTTATTTTTTTCAATGAAGGTTTAAGTTTTCAAATATAATAAATCAATGTAGTATTGTGATAAGTTTTAAAATATTACCGAGGAATATATTGCATTTTCGACTTTTTAAAATAAAATTGCATTCAAGTTGGAAAGTGTTTCATAATCAATGTTTTAAGCATGATTGATCTTTCTTGTTGAATATATACTGAATGGAAACAACCTCGAAACACGGAATCCAGGATTCGATCCCCGTTGCAGATTCTATGGTCAGTCTGCATTTCATGCCGTATGTAACACAGCTCGATTTAAGGTGAGAGTGGTAACGTGAATATCTCTTCTATTGCACTCCAAAGCAAAGTAAGTCAATTTCACACATCGTCAACACCAGGATTATACGTCCTTCATGAATCGTTTGTAGAGTTCCTAGAGGGTGATGTCACCTGGGAAGTGGGTCCAACTGACCCTCATAAAATCATAAATATTAAATTTTGTTGAGATCATGAATTCTTGAATACAATGGGGCAAATAGCATTCCCCATATTCAAGGTTGAATCTCCATGTTTCGAAAATATTCTAAAGTTATAACCGTTTTAAAGTTTATGTCAACAGTTTTCTAAGGAAAAATTACATAGGAAATGTCTATTTGCATAACTTTATTAAATGTTTTGATATTTTGATGATTTTTTCAAAATTTCACTCGAAAATTTAGGGGGGGGGGTCCGAACATTCTATAGTGTTTAAAATCAACAGGCTTACAGTATTAATGGATTGTGATTCTTGTACCAAATTTCATTTAAATCGCTCCATTCGTTCGTGAGATATTTTCTTCACACACACACACAGATACCACCTCAAAAATGTTCGATTCGTGATCAGGGATGCTTGAAACGTGCTTTCCCGTCGAAAACTCGAATTCGAATTTTCGACCCCGTCAGAATGATTTCCTTATACATTATACTATGTATATAAGGAAAGTAATAAAGGAAAAAGTTCTCTGTTTCTACTGACTTTACGGAGCGATAGACGTCTTCGCTCTTTACGACTTCGATGAGTTCAGAACTTTAATATGGATTCTTATACTGTATGTTCAACATTCTGAAGTAAGTAATAAAGTACATAGGTACCGTTGGACAGAAACGAAATCGTTCTCTATTTCAGTTGCATCCACAGAGTCATTCTCCAGAAGCGCTCGATTGAGACGGGGTAACTGTCCTGAGATTTTACTGAGAAAACACAAAATAAATGATCGAAAACATGTGTAATGCACAGATAATAAAGCCGTATTATTGGCGAGCGTATCTTATTTTTGAAAAGATCCAACGAGTGTTTAGAATAATGAGGTAATGACTTCAAAATATGGCATCTTGAACTGTCATACCATATGTCTAGGAAAGACTAATTGTTTTCCTTGTCACTTTAATTGGTATTTTTTTTTACGATTAAGAATTCAATAAATTTTATTTAAAAGCAATGAAGTACGTACGAACCATGCCCGAAAAAAGTTCTTAGCTTTTTCTTCCTGGGCTGGGTCGTCCAACTACAGAAAAGGGATGGATGGATTTCAGAGGACGTTTCACGTGTTAAATTGTTTTCAGTCACGTGGCCGTTGAGCTTCAAAACACGATTTTAAGTTCTGAAAAGAAGGGCGTCGGAAGATATCTTTTCAGTTGTGGGTCTGCAATTTCCCCTATTATTGGCTTATTTTTTCAACGAATCGAACGGTGCAGAAAAAGAGGACGACCCTCTTTTTTAAACCTGCGTTTTTATTTATCTTAGTGACTCCTGCTGCAATCTTTACGTTGTATTTTAGACTCTGTAATAAGTTAGGTCTTGTCCCTTGATCACTATTGTAAGTATGCAAAAGTCTTACCTTTTAGGTCACTGGAGGGATTCTAGAGGATTTGGAAATACTTTTTGACTTCCTCCTATTTTGTTCCCATCCTGAAAAAAAATCATGCGAAATCCTGCTTTGTTAAGTTTGCCCCTTGATTGGTACTATAAGTGTAAAAATATTCAACCTACTAATCATGAAAGTGATTCAGAAATGAGTCACATTTAGATATTTTTATTATTTTTTTTTCAATGGCCAGGCACTGATTCTTTCATCTTCGCCTATACATCGGCCAGAACCGTGAACCTCTTAGCCGTTATATGACGTTGCCCCAGCGCACCAGTGGGGGAGGGGACACATTGCACCCAATAACATAAACATCCATGCCTGAAGTGGGACTCGAACACACAACCCGGCGGTCGAACGAGTATGAGGAAACGCTTGCCTTTGACCTTTAGACCACCACGTCGGCACTTTTATTAAATGTTTAGAAAGGATACACGTTTTCTCCACCCATGGGGAAGAAATAAAAAACTCGTAAAGCTGACTCCTTTAGGTTCTATTTTGTGATCGATACTATAAGTGAGAAAAAAGTCAGCTTTCTAGGTCTCCACAAGCGATTCTAGACAGTCTGGAAAGACTCAGGTACATTGTACAATTATTGTAGATGTTAAAATATTAATTTTAGTTCGTCGTCCCCATTCATGAAATTTCGAATAGAAATAAAGAGAATGGAGTCAATTTTTGGGAAGGAGATTCTAAAGGAAATTGCGTCATATTAACGATAAATGTTTTTAGCATTCCAAATGATCGATGTCGTCTAAGCTAAAAAGCAAACTATGATTCGAAAACACAGTCTATAGACTTTGTTTTGTCCTCAATAACAGGAGGGTAAAATTTAAATTAAAAATATCGTGCTTTAGTAGTTAATTTTAATCTCATTTAAAACGAAAAATCCTGTTCAGTTTGCTTTTAAAAACAAACAAATCGATTGCGTCGCAATACGCAGTCGTAACAATGAAAGTATTTAAACTTCTCGAGTCAACAATGGATGCGTGACGTTACAATGAACATTAACAGCGAATGGAGATGTTTATATTTTTACATTGTTTGGAGATCCTTTTCTGATAAACTTTCAAGCTGTTTGTGTGAAAATACTAAGTCTGGCTTTCTTTATAAGTCATTTGATTATAATTCGGCGTTATGAAGGTTTGAAAAGCTATTAAACGTCTCTTCGGAGGCAAGAAGTAGGTTCATCGATTTGTATGCAAAAATTACAACGCAAAAATTACAATGCAAAAATTACAAATTTAAAAAATAGCATCATTGTATTAACTCCCTTTTCTCATTAGCTCGCCAAATATTTTCAGCCTTAATGCGCATAGTGTTATGTATTATCAGTACGGTTATATATATCTCTTGAGTTTTATCACATTATGTGATCGCACTTTCGCATACAGCATAATTTTGATTCAGTACAAAACAAATGTCAGCTTCCAGTTGACATGCAATCACATCATCTCATGTATATTTTTACTTAGCCATATATCCTGAAAATGTTTCTAAAAAATATGTATGAATAATAATATTCTTTCTCTTTCCACTGTATACATTTCTGCTGTTTACTACATACCATGCTGTAAAAAGGGGTTAAATACAAGTTCCAGCAGAAGGCCCATTGGCTGTTGTTTTATCTAAAAGAAAAACTTTTTATCTAAAACAAAAACTTATTGAAAAAGTAATAATATTCAATGAAGCGTGTTTCATAATTTTGACTTTTACAGCTAGAGAGCTATCCAATGCAAAGAATTCTATACGGAAAAATAAATGATATGTTTCTGTATGGAGATATACTCTAGTGAAAATCATTTATGCAAATGCGATTACTTCCAAATACACAAAACTGTAATATGTAAATATGTTTGTTTGCAGGTCCAAAAAGAGAGGATCTGCTGAAGAATATGTGGAGGAGCGTGGATTGGATAACCAGGAATTTGAACTGGATGAGGACTTGCCAAAGCCCAGAGCCCGAGCTAAAGAGGTTGAGGAAGAATTGGATGCAAGATTCTTCCCAGAGGATATCATGGATGCCTTTAAATTAAACTACTGCATCACGGATCCTCGGGTAAGTTATTTATCGAGTTTGATTAAAATGTTGACTTTATTTCAGTGTATCTATAATTGCACAAAATATCAACTGGAGTAGGTTTATAAAATTGAGTGCAATGATAATAAAAATATACTAAGTGCAATAAAAATAAATTCAATAGAATATGAAAACGAGTCAAATGTATGTAACACTTACTAACTTTTGCTGTAAAGTAACGTGAAACGCGCAGAATGGGAAAGAGAAATTAATCGAGCAATCGATAAGAATGGAGTACTAAATGGGGAGATGCGGTACTAAAATAATTTCCCTATTCACGCTTCGTAGAAAATATATCTTTTTGTGGATCATTCTGACATAAAGATGAAACCAAGATATAAAGAAAACCTAATAGAGAAATAGAAAAACTTCGAACTCAAAACCTAATTTCCCAAAAAGTGAATGACGCAAACATTGCCCATGATGCAACCGCGCATTTTTATGTGACTGGCACAAACATCGTACATGACATAACCACACTTTTTTATGTGGCTGGCTCTGTATCTGCAAATCCGTGGTGTGTATGTTGTGTTTGACAGATAGAATAAAACCTGCTGTGTTTAAAAAAGATAAATGAAGACATAATATTTAGTTTAAAGAAAATTAGTTTATTAAATTGTAACTTCAATTATTTCCAATTAACAAATACAAAAACACTGCTCACAGGCAGGCAACTCAGGAAGAATTAACAATAGAATTTTAGAATTTTATCAACTTAGTTAAAATTAAGGAATTAGCATAAAAAACTTAACTCAAAACAATCTATTTAAATTTCATCAAAAATCATTAACAAAAATATTAAATTTAAAGAATTTTAGAATTTTTAACCCAGGCTCTTAAAAATTATGAAGGTTTAGAAATTTGCTCTCAGAATGAAGTTTAGAATTTTAATTTTACAGAATAAATTTTAGTTAAATGCATTTCAAAAATATTGAGAAATCATATTCAGAATTAAAGAAATTAAGGGTTTAAATAAAACATCAGTATTCACCCGGATGGGCCGCCAGACAGGGGGAAAGTTCCAATCATTGGAGCAGCACAGATTTTGGAAAAAACTGGTTTTCTTGGGATCAGGATCTCGACAAACTTTAGTCAGGAAAGGATTCAGCACTTTTGAAAAACATCAGCAGAGGCCTAACAACCACATCTGGAACGCTAGGATTTTCTCAAAACTCGGACGTCATCGTCAGACGCTTCATTCACATAACTCGCAAAAGGAATTTCACCATACACTTTTCTGGAGAGTTACGTCGCGAATTACGCGAAAAAGCTTGAAAAATGCATAATTTAAATTAAAACAACTAATGAAAAAAAAGAATAACGCGAGGAACTTAACGTTCCATTAAAAAAACTCGCGTGGAACATAAGTTCCATTCGAAAAAAAACAACGCGCTTCTCGCGCTAACGCACAACGAAGGATTTCAACAAAAAACTCAAACTGAAAAGTTCTACGCGCGTATTTATACTTGCGGCAAAAGGGCGAGTTTAGATAAACGGCAGCAATTAAAATTCGCTTACCGAAATTAGAATTGCCAAAATAATACTCATAATTCCGAGAGCAGACGATCCGTAAAAACGCGAACCAATTAAAAAAAATCCCGAATTCTAAAGAGGCGCGAAAAACGCTTAGGTGGCGGCTTAATCGCAGTAAAGGGCCCGCGAAACAAAATTCCGAAAATGGCCGCAACTGAAATTTTTGAATTACAGTGAGACATGGAAATAACTTGAAACTGTAGAACAAACGGAATTTCTAACCAAAATGGGAAAATGGGACGTCAAATTAAAGGGAATTTTAAGGGGAATCAAATAAATAAATAATTTCTAAAATTTGCAAATCAAAAGTAATATTAATTTAAGGAATGGAACATTTTTAACTAAGAATATCATAAAGAAAATTAATTTAGAAGATTAAAAATATTCTAATTAAAGAATAAATGAAAAGCCAATAAATATTATTTAAATATTACCAAATTAAGAATATTGAGCCAGGGAAAAAGAAATAAAAGTAAATTTTCAAATCTCCAAATTACCTAAATACTTAAGCAACCCAACACATTCCTTCCACCTATCCCCCAAAAATTTTTCATTTGAAAAATGAAAAATTTTTGATAATAAAATAAAATATCTATCAGAAGTTACCAATTTAAGTATAGCAATTTTTATCCGAATTCAACCTCTATTTCGGAATAAGCAATTTGTTAACAAACTATAAACTAAAACAATAATTATATAACAGTGAATAAATTTTTGTACATCAGATCACTAAATTTGTGTAGACAAAAGTAAAGGTAGAGGATTTGACATTGATTCTCATTAGCTATAAATAAAAATAAATTTTTAAGAAAACATTGGACCAGCCAAATAGTTTTCAAAGAATCGAAACATTGAATTTTGAAAAGGTACCTTGAATAACCAATGAGAAACAACTCTCACTTCCACTACAAAATATAAATACCAGCTGGAAAGAGAAAAAAAAATGTGTAAATAGAGTGATCTAAAAAAATAAAACAATGTACATAAGTTGTATAAAATAAATAAAATTTCAATAGAAGTGTCAAATGACAATTGACACAATAACAATTATTATCAATAAGTAACAATAATATACTAAAATTTCAAAGACACAAGTATCTATTCATGTCCATTCAGAACTACACATAACATCATCTGCATCTGCAGTTATCTAATATACACTGCCACTTTTATCTTTGCAGAACTCTAATACTTTTAACGACAACAAATATATACCAAAAAATATCAACATATGTGATCAGAACTTACGTCATGGACCACCTAATCAAATATTTGCATAAATCTGCACTCTCAATAACAATAAATAAGTAACTATATATCTCTATCAATATAAATATAATCAATTCATATAATCCAAATTAATCTTTTCTCAATCATTCTCTAAATCCTGCAGTAATCTGCAATATCAATAGCAACAAATTTTATCTTAAATCAACATCAATTAAATCCAGTTTGCAGCATTCTGCAATGTATCAATAACAAATACACACATATAAAAATTATACACTTAAAAAAAATTATGTTGCGCAACAATAAAATTAAAAAAAATGTCATTCTAGTTTTTCCTTTGTCGTAAATTATATCTTTGTGTTGGAATTATATCATTCTCATGAGATGTATTACTTGCTGAATTATCAGATTGTGCACAAGAAAAGAACACAGAATCTCTTTCTGGAATTTTTGTTAATCTGTCAATGTGCACCAACTGAATATTTCGTGTGTCATTTACATGTTGAATTTTAAAGTTTACATTAGATGTTTTTTGTATAACTTTAAAAGGACCTTTATTAAGTTTGGAGAGTTTCTTACAATGTCCCCTTGGAAAAACAGGAATGTATAAATATACTAAATCTCCAACTTTTATATCTTTTATAACAGCAGACTTATTTCTGTATGTCTCTTGTGTTTTAGCTGCTTTAAGTAAGTTCTTCTTTACTATTTCAAAAGATTTTTTCATACGAATTGCCAAATCCTGACTATAATCACTAACAGTGGTAAAATTTTGTTCATTTAAATTAAAAAGAAGATGATGTGGCAAAATTAATTCTCTACCATAGAGAAGATTAGCTGGAGACTCACCAGTCGAGGAATGGATTGAAGTTCGGTGGGCCAGCAAGGCAAAAGATAAATGTCCATCCCAATCCTCTTGTGTTTCAGACACTAAATGACTAAGTGTGTTAATTATTTTACTGTTTAAACGCTCGCAGACTCCATCCGATTGTGGGTGATAGCTAGTAGTGGTATGTTTTTCAATACCTAATTTTTCATACAACTTCATGGCAGCATTCGAAATGAAATTAGATCCTTTGTCAGTGATAATGTGTTTTGGCACACCATGAAGAGAAAAGAAGTTTTCTAAACAATTTAAAAAAGTTTCAGATTTAATATTGGGGATAGCATAAGCTTCTGGCCAACGAGTAAAATAGTCTGTAATTACCGGTATGTACTTATTGCCAGAGTAAGTTAGAGGCATGGGGCCAATACAATCCATAGCTATTCTTTCCATAGGGTAAGTAGAATTTGGAAACCTCTGTAAAGGAGCTTTTTGTTTTTGTTTAAATCCTCTTTTCTGTAAACAATCAGGACAACTCTTAACATAATTTAAAATTTGAACATACAACCTAGGCCAATAAAAGTGTTGCTGAATTTTCCTCAAAGTCCTTCTAAAACCACCATGTCCTGCAGTGATCGAATCATGACAATAATTTAGAATATCAGAGATCAAATTTTGTGGAACAACAATACGCTCTTTTCTTTGATATTTTAATTTAGGTTTCCTATTAGTACAATATAATACATCATCTTTTAAGAAAAACATTAAATTTTTAGGGAATGGGTCAATATTTTTATCTAAGCATGAGCCAATTCTTATACAATTAGGGTCAGAATTTTGAGAATTACGTACTCTTAAAAGAAGGTTTGTATCAACATCCAAGTCTATAGTGTTTACGTTTACATTATTTACACATCTAGATAGATAATCAGCTGTTAAATTTAGGCGACCAGGTTCATGAATAATTTTGTAATTAAACTGGGTCATGGACATTATCCATCGTGCTATCCTAGAAGTGGGGTCTTTTAATTTTAAAACATTTGAAAGGGAGGCCTGATCACAATAAACAGTAAAATGTTTTCCCAAAAGGTATTGCTTAAAATAGGATGTTGCCCAGACAACTCCTAAAGTCTCTTTCTCGACTGTGCTATAGTTTATTTCTGCATCTTTTAGTTTTTTACTAGCATAAGCAATAGGGTGCAAAAATCCATCCTTTCCTTCTTGACAGAGAACTGCTCCTAGAGCAAAATTTGATGCATCGGTACATACCGAAAACGGTTTTGAAAACTCAGGGAGATGTAAAATGGGTTCTTTAAGTAATTCGGATTTTAAGGTTTGATAAGAATTTTCTGCTTCAGGGGTCCAAGAGAATTTAATATTTTGCTTAGTTAAATTAGTTAAGGGAAGAGCTTTTAAGGAGTAATTTTCAATAAATTTTCTGTAGAAGCCAGTTAATCCTAAAAATTGGCGAATTTGTTTTTTAGAGGTAGGTATTTGAAAATTTTTAACAGTTTTTAAATTTGAGGGGTCAGGCTGGACAATACCTTCAGAAACTTGAAAACCCAAATAATTTATTGAAGATTTAAAAAAATTGCATTTACTTGGCTTTAAACATAATTTATGTTGAGCTAATCTATCAAATACTACCTTTAATTTCATTAAGTGTTCCTCAAAGGTTCTAGATGCAATAACAATATCATCTATGTAAATAGAAATTTGTAAAGGGGAAAGCTTAGCTAGGACGATGGACATAAGTCGTTGAAAGGAGCTGGGGGCATTTTTCAAACCGAAAGGGACTCTTTTCCATTCATAGTGGCCAAAAGGTGTAGAAAAGCCACATTTGTGTGTGTCGTCTGGGTGCAATTTCATTTGATAAAATCCTGATGTTAAGTCTAATGTAGAAAAATATTTCGCACCATTTAAACTATCAATCAATTCAGTGATATTTGGCAGTGGAAAAATATCATCAATAGTTTTATCATTTAATTTTCTAAAATCTGTTACTAATCTTAATGTTCCATCTGCCTTTTTAACAAACAGTACAGGTGCGGAGAATGGTGAATCACTTTCTTGTATAATGTCATTTTCAAGAAGCTCATTAATTTGTCTATCTAATTCATCTCTTACATGATAAGGAACTCTATAAGGTTTTTGTTTAACAGGAATATCATCTTTTAAGTTAATGTTATGAAAAACTGTATCACACCCCTTTAAATCTGGAATAGAATTAGCAAAAATATGTTTATAATCATTAATTAAACTCTCTATTTGTCTTTTTTCATTATAGTCTAAGTGTGAAAGATCAAAATTTCCTCCCCAAACATCAAAATTATCACCACTCTCTGCACTTGACTCAGTAATATTGTTAACTGAAAAGGAAGATACTACTGTGATAGGAACAATTTTTGCTAAATTTGAATGCTTATTTATGTGCAACTCATCAGTTGACAAATTCAATACTTTTACATTATATATATTAGATCTAGATACATTATTTACTGATCTAGCGACCAGAATTTTACTGTTGTTTAAAGGCTCAATCATCACAGTAGGTGAATTAAATTTAACAATCTCTTTTAATTTTAGTTGTATGAAAGCCTCCGATAGAGGAGGAATTGTGTATTTCCTAAGTGCATAGCACAAATTATCCCTATATTTTTCAGAATTCAAAGTATTTTCTCTGTTAATTTCATAATTATTAAAGAATTGAGTTGTATCAGATAATGAAAATGGTACAGATTCATCCTTAATTGCAAAAGGCACAGTTACAATATTATTGTATAAAACATTATTAGTAAAATCTATTGACATCTTATAACCCTTTAAAAATTTCACACCAAGTATTGCTGAATAATTACAAGAATCACAGTTCATAATATAAAAATCAACATTAAATATTTTGTTATTTAAATGTAAATTAATATTTAATTTCCTGGAAATTTTTATAATATCACTAGAGATGCCTTTTAAATTTATATTACACTTTGTTAATTGACTGTCAGGTATATTTAAATGAGATAATACATTTGTAAACAACACATTAATAGAAGCACCAGAATCAATAAGTATAGGAATATCAACATTATTTATCATACCAGAAATCACTGGTAGAGACAAATTCTGTAATGAAATCAAATTTGAATTTTGCACCACAGGTAACACCCCAAGGGCTTCAGA
This sequence comes from Amaurobius ferox, assembly GCA_951213105.1. Lineage (NCBI taxonomy): Eukaryota > Metazoa > Arthropoda > Arachnida > Araneae > Amaurobiidae > Amaurobius > Amaurobius ferox. The sequence continues at coordinate 107,566,171 of OX578154.1, read as the reverse complement.
AGGTAAGTTGGAGTGAAAACTCCCTTCACCCTTACTTAGTTTAAATTCTGTTTTTCACTGTCATTTTTATCACTCCTAGGTGTATAAAAAGTGTTGTAACTCATTTTAGGTTTAGTTTCATTAATGTCAGGCTGAAAGTTTTGATTTGGCTGACGGTAAAAAAATTGAGTAGGTTGTTGAAATCCTTGCATTTGTTGTGGAAAACCATATGGATAGTTTTGTGTAGGTTGTGGAAAATAAAAAGGTTGTTGATACATTCGAGTAGGCAGAGACCTAGAATTTCTGTTGAACCTGTGTGATTGAGGAAATTTCCTACAATCCACACTTATGTGACCTAATAGACCACATGAAAAACACCTTCGGCTATCCTTTGTCACTCTAGTTTGAGGCAGCTGTGGTTTGGTGTTAATCTGAGTTTGCAACTCAGCAAGCCTTTTAGTGAGGTTCTCTACCTCCATTTTATTTCTCTTAAGCTCATCATGGAGCTGCTTATTTTCAGACTCTCCAATACTCATGACATATTGGGGATCATCCCCATGTTGCTTGCTCCACACCTCTTCCTCCGCCACAGCATGCCTTTTTGCAGAGTCAAAACTCTTGTGGTTTTGAGGTAGGATTAGCCGTTTGAAATGAGGCTTCAAGCCTTCAATGAAAACCGAGCACAAGACATCAAGTCTTTGCTGGTTTGCCACTCTGTCATTTAGTAAGCCAGGTGAAACAGTTTTGTATGAGGAAGCCTCAACTCTAGCAGCAAACTGACGCACAGATTCATTTGGTCTCTGATAACTCTGCAGAAATGCTCTCAAGTTACTGTGTAAACATTCTATTGAGGAAAATCTGTCGCGTAAAGCTTTAAGAATTTGAGAGAAAGATTTCTCTTCTTTTAACTTAGGATTATCTCTAATAAATCTTGCAGCTATGCCTGACAGTTTTAACTTTAAAACTAAGACCTTGTCTGACTCTGACCAATTTGCATGGTCAGCTAACATTTTAATTCTATCTATGTAATCCTCCAATGGGAGGCCAGATTCCTCTCCTGAAAATACTGGGATTGAATCTAAAAAGTCTCCTATTGAAGAGACTGTTTTAAAATTACTCATTACATTACATTTAGAAGAATCTATTTTTAATCCCTGTTCATTTGAGTCATATTGTTTACTATTAACATTTGAATCAATATTTTTGTTACCAACAGAATTTACATTATCAGAGGTTGCCTCAATGTTTATTTTAGAAGGTAAATTTCTTTCCAATAAGGATAACCACGTTTTCTTGGTACTAGCAACCTGACTTCTGGGAATTAAATCCCAATCTTTACCATCATTTGAATTTGTAAGAAATGAAGGAAATGGCTCTTTACCAACAAAGAACATAGCATATAATAAAGTTTCAAAAGGCTTATCTTTAGAGCCATCTCCAGTTTCATCTGACCCAAATACAGAAACATACATACAGTTACTTTCTCTAATATCATCCATAATTGCAATACAATTGAAAGTTTAATACTACTAATAAATATTATAAAACATGAGAGCAATTTCTAGACTGGTACACGGCACCAAAACTACTGTTGTGTTTGACAGATAGAATAAAACCTGCTGTGTTTAAAAAAGATAAATGAAGACAAAATATTTAGTTTAAAGAAAATTAGTTTATTAAATTGTAACTTCAATTATTTCCAATTAACAAATACAAAAACACTGCTCACAGGCAGGCAACTCAGGAAGAATTAACATTAGAATTTTAGAATTTTATCGACTTAGTTAAAATTAAGGAATTAGCATAAAAAACTTAACTCAAAACAATCTATTTAAATTTCATCAAAAATCATTAACAAAAATATTAAATTTAAAGAATTTTAGAATTTTTAACCCAGGCTCTTAAAAATTATGAAGGTTTAGAAATTTGCTCTCAGAATGAAGTTTAGAATTTTAATTTTACAGAATAAATTTTAGTTAAATGCATTTCAAAAATATTGAGAAATCATATTCAGAATTAAAGAAATTAAGGGTTTAAATAAAACATCAGTATTCACCCGGATGGGCCGCCAGACAGGGGGAAAGTTCCAATCATTGGAGCAGCACAGATTTTGGAAAAAACTGGTTTTCTTGGGATCAGGATCTCGACAAACTTTAGTCAGGAAAGGATTCAGCACTTTTGAAAAACATCAGCAGAGGCCTAACAACCACATCTGGAACGCTAGGATTTTCTCAAAACTCGGACGTCATCGTCAGACGCTTCATTCACATAACTCGCAAAAGGAATTTCACCATACACTTTTCTGGAGAGTTACGTCGCGAATTACGCGAAAAAGCTTGAAAAATGCATAATTTAAATTAAAACAACTAATGAAAAAAAAGAATAACGCGAGGAACTTAACGTTCCATTAAAAAAACTCGCGTGGAACATAAGTTCCATTCGAAAAAAAACAACGCGCTTCTCGCGCTAACGCACAACGAAGGATTTCAACAAAAAACTCAAACTGAAAAGTTCTACGCGCGTATTTATACTTGCGGCAAAAGGGCGAGTTTAGATAAACGGCAGCAATTAAAATTCGCTTACCGAAATTAGAATTGCCAAAATAATACTCATAATTCCGAGAGCAGACGATCCGTAAAAACGCGAACCAATTAAAAAAAATCCCGAATTCTAAAGAGGCGCGAAAAACGCTTAGGTGGCGGCTTAATCGCAGTAAAGGGCCCGCGAAACAAAATTCCGAAAATGGCCGCAACTGAAATTTTTGAATTACAGTGAGACATGGAAATAACTTGAAACTGTAGAACAAACGGAATTTCTAACCAAAATGGGAAAATGGGACGTCAAATTAAAGGGAATTTTAAGGGGAATCAAATAAATAAATAATTTCTAAAATTTGCAAATCAAAAGTAATATTAATTTAAGGAATGGAACATTTTTAACTAAGAATATCATAAAGAAAATTAATTTAGAAGATTAAAAATATTCTAATTAAAGAATAAATGAAAAGCCAATAAATATTATTTAAATATTACCAAATTAAGAATATTGAGCCAGGGAAAAAGAAATAAAAGTAAATTTTCAAATCTCCAAATTACCTAAATACTAAAGCAACCCAACATATAGTAACAGGATTGCATTTTTTAAAGTATTGATATTTTAATAAAGAACATTTATTGAAAAATCAGAAATTTCGTACTGAATTGGGGTGAATTTATTGGACGACCACTTATCACCATTATGTTGAAATTGAACATTTACACGTCTGTTGTATGTCTATTTACGTAATAATTGTGCATCTTCTAAATTATTGTTCTACGTATAAATGCTACGCAGCCAATATCTTGTGATAAGTTTGTTAACTCCGCTTAAAAACCTTAAAATATATGAAAATATCATCTTGTGCCGTGCTCCAGCATAGATCAAGGTATTTGTTCATTCAAAAATGAGATCATTTCTTGGATTCCATTTAAGCGGCGATATCCTCTTTCAACAGGTGCTTATAGGAATTTCAGTTGTTATTTTTTCCTGATATTAATCTATTAATTGTTTTGTGCATCGAATATAAAATACCACTTGGAATAATAGGATAAGAGTAAAACATTTTTCCCCTGTAGTTGCCCATACACTAAAACACCATAAATAACAAACACGCTTTTTTGATGTTACAAGTACTAAAATTGAATGAATTTACATCGGAGTTTCACAAAATAATAATTCTTGAAAACGACGACGGTGATACAACCGATATCACTTGAAAATGTTTGAGAATTTAGTAATTTGTTAATTTTCATATTGTTTGAGAAAATAATTGATATATTTTGAGAATTTAGTGATATAAACCCATTTCTTTTATTTTCAGGATTATCCAAAATATTAAAATCTATCTGAACTAAGTATTTCGTTAAATCAATTTCTCCTTCTATATGCTGCAGTTAAATTATTTTTGTAGAGATGAAACATTGTGATAATTATATATGTTTCTTCAACAAGCGCACAGAGAGATATGAACAGCAAAAGTACAAAAAAATTCAAGTGTCATATATTTAAAACATAACTAGAGATATTTTATTAAATTAATCCATAATTTCGAATTGCTATTTTAACCACTCTAAGGACCATGAGAGAAATCATTTATTATACTGTACTGCTTTTTATTTCCAGAAAAGACAAGCCTCTTGCGAAAGTGATATGGCAGGATTTAAGAGAGTATATATGCCGGGCGTCATCGATCCTGGCTTCATCTACAACGTAAGTGGGATTCAATATTTTTTCTTGTATTCTCTTACATGCACAGTTCTTATAGTTAATGGATTGGCATAATCTGCAGTACGATTACGAATTGTTATAAAATTCGCAATTATGATTAATAAAAAAATAATTTGTATTAATTAAATTGCTGTGGAAGCATTTGATAAACTAATATTTCCTAAACCGCAAATAACATGCTTCTATCCACCCCATCTCGAAATTGTTAACTCAAAATAATGAATAGTCAACATACTGAAGCGAATATTATAGAAATTAGTATGGTGTTTGATCCAAACATTTCATTCAAAAATGCAATATATATATACATAATACACTGATATGGGGTAACCTAAATTAGAAAGACAGGAAACGAAGAAAAAGTTGATTAGATCTGGATGCAATATAAGCTACTTTTCGAAACAGCTGTAACTGCAACGGTACTCAAAGAAAATAAAAAATATTCGTTAGTTTTCCAAATACTGTCTTATTAGTTTCCTTATGTGCATAATGTAATGTATAAGGAAAGTATTGTGTCGGGGTCGAAAATTCGAATTCGAGTTTTCGACAGGAGAGCACCTTTCAAGCATCCCTGATCACAAATCAAACATTTTTGAAGTGATGTCTGTGTGTGTGTTAGTGACTCTGCGGAGACGATAACTGACGAACGAATGGACCGCTCCGAACGAAATTCGGTAGAAAAATCTCAATCCGTAAACACTGGAAGCCTATTGTTTTTAAGCGTAATCGAATGTCCAGAACACCCAAAATTTTCGACTGAAATTTTGAAAAAATCGTCAAAAAATCAAACCGCTAATAAAATTACGCAAATAGACATTTCTTATGTAATTTTTCATTAGAAAACGATTAACATAAATTTTCGAACGCTAACAAGAACCGTTCTAGAGATATTGCACATTTTCCAAAAAAAATTATCAAAAAGCCAAGTAATATAAAAAAAATATATTTCCTATTGAGAAACATGTTCACTTTTCATATGTAATACCATGCGATAAATTGGGTGGTACCATTCTCGTGGATCTAGCTAGTTCCATTCATGAGAAAAGATACTTCGAGTAATACTTTTCGCCAATAGTAGTAATTTCGCCAATCGAGTAATACGCCAATAGTCATTTATCTGCTATAAGAATAACTTATTTCTCCGTCGGTAAAGCTTGGCGAGATTTTGGTGACGAATTTGGCGGAATGTCGCCAATTGACGACTTTTTGAAATGTTGTCAAATTAACGAAAGTCTCGCCAAATGGATTTAAATGACACTAAATCAATGAAAATGACGACTAATTGTCGAAAATTCAATATCTTGGAAAGAATATAAGTATCTACTATAAGAAAAACTAATTTTTTTACTGTAAAAGTAGTAAATTCATTGCATTATATAAGGAAAGTCATGTGTTGCCCACATCAGAGTTTTTTTATTTGTAAATCGTCAGCAGTCGTTTTAGCATTTTCTCAGTTTTTTACTTACATTACCTTAATAAAAATCAATTTTTTATGGATCAGTAGTGCATTATTTCGCATCATCATCATTTTTACCATTTTGTTAAATTACGACGTTGGATCGCTGTATCTGAAGAGGAGAAAATAAAATGATTTCCACTTTAAAATCAAAATAGCATGACTAAAAATAACCTAAGTGACTTCATTTTTTACAAATAACTGTAACCGTTCTTCACATACTAAATATGTAATAGTTAAATTACTCTTAACATTTCTTAGTAAATTAGGCTCAATACTGTATATGAAACCCAAAATTTCATTTATACAATTATTTTTAAAAATTAAATGAGGAAAAGAAAAACAAGTATCTTTATAACTTACTCCTAATTGACAGGTTCTTATAAGTGATTAATAGAGACAGGGTTGAAACATTAGATGGAAAGTAAATCACACGAAAAATATAGGATCGTTCTCACACAGAAAAACATGCCATTCAACATAGATGTCATCACTATTACACAGCTTCAACGTCATTGTACTTCTGTGAATTGATTTCATTCGTAAATGCGTTGATCCAATAAAATAAATACTACGTGAAGTCGTCAGGTCGATCTATAGGTTTTAAAATTCGAACATGCCTTTAATGAGACACGAGTCCGAATTATTTTTCAGAACAAATGTTGAAAGAATATTAAATCAGACCTTAAAACCTTCCAATCAGCACCGCACTTGCCACTGAATGCAAAAGTCAGGAGTGAGCCCTGTAGAATGCTGGATTGAATGGACCATCTAATAACTGAACTTTTTCGAAACTAGCAATATACCCGTTCTTCGTACGGAATATACAAAGAAACTTAAAATTCACAATCATGTGTAAATTTCTATAATAATCTAAATGGCATTGTCATTCAAAACATTTTATTAAAGTATTTAAACCAATGCTACAGAAAAAAATGTTTAAGGATCTCTGTTCTCGATATATAAAATTATTTTCACAGGCAGATCTGAAGAATAATATATCTTGGCCCCGTTTGTGAACAAATTCTCAAAGAATATGCAATTGAATCAATTTATGACAAAATGAAAGCGATAAAATGGTGTAGGAAGATACCCGTACTACTTATATTCTTGTAGATGAGAAGCTACGCCCTTACTACAAAATATGAGTTTGAAAATACTCTGACACAAAAAACAGATAGCATAAAAAATTGAAAATGTGAATCATACTCGTAATCTTTAAACTCCAAGACCGCAACTTGTAATATGTAAAATCCAGTCATAAATGCATTTCCAATAAAATTAATTTTATATACAGGGTGATTATAATTAAAGTTCACGGTTTGAAAATGGTCTCAAATAAAAAACACTGGTCAGAATGATTTGAAATTTTGCGTGAACACTCGTGGAGCAATGAAATTTTATTTGGTGAAGAAAAAAACAGTAGTTCAAAACGTCGCCGCTAGGAGAATAATTGGTGCTTTACTACACTAAAATGCAATGCAAAAGTAATAAACGTTGACTTACTCATTGGCTAATGACGTAATAAATGTTCAATATCCTGTTCTTCGAATACGGAATTAAAAGTCGATATTTCATCATCATATGCATGCAAGTAATGGAAAAAAAAAATCATCCATTGAAACAATGTTAAATACTAAGCAAACGTGAGCCGTATCTTTTTTCACAGAAAGTGGATTTAACTTGTTTTGCATAATTACTCTTCAAATGCTGCTGCAAATTTGCATAAGCCAGAGACGTTGCAATAAAAGTTTGCTATAAAAAAGGAAGAGCGGAACTTGTTACTCATAACTTAACGAAAAATATCTATTGTTCTGTCGCAATGACTCTATCATTAAAAGATCGTGCTCTTGTCAAATTGTTTTATGAGAATAACAGTTCTTGTTTAGTAGCTCTTAGAAAGTTCAGAACGCTGAAAAAGTTAAAATCTGGTCATCTGTGTGGCAAAAGTTTGCGCAAAATGATTTTAAAATTTGAAGAGGCTGGCTCTTTAGACATCAAACCTGGCAGGGGACGGAAAGCAGTCGATAGAGAGATAGTGGAAGACGTAACTACAGCGTTTGAAGAAGAGCGTAACGCTAATGCATCTACGAGTGCACGTGGAATTGCCCGATCATTAGACGTACCCTCCAGTACGGTGCAAAAAATTTTGAAACTCATTTTGAAATGTTATCTATACATACTGACCCATGTTCAACAGTTGCTACCTGCGGACAATGTTGCAAGTAAAATGTTCCCACTTCAATTTCTGGCTCGGATACAAGTGGACAATGAATGGCCCTGGAAGGTTTTGTGGACAGACGAAGCACACTTCCATTTCCACGCTACTGTTAATATGCAAAATTGTAGAATCTGGGCAACCGAAAATCCACAGGAACTACGCCAGGTGCCTCTTCATTGGTGCCAAAGTCACTGTGTGGTGTAGATTTACAGCAGCGTTTATTATCGGGCCTTTCTTTTTTGAGGAAGTTGGTCCTCATGGCCCCGTCACCTATTCTACCAATGGCCATCGATATGAACGTCTTTTGAAAAGGCACGTTATACCCACACTGCAAGAAAGTCAGTGCATCGATAACACTATTTTCATGCAGAATGGGGCTCAACCATATATCACAAAACCAGTGAAGCGGCTACTTCGCAGTCATTTTGGAGATGACAGAATCATCAGCCGCAATTTTCCTGTAAGATGACCAGCACGTTCCCCTGACCTCAATCCATGTGATTGATTTTTGGCTTTGGAGGCATCTGAAGAATGTGTTGTTTAATGGACATATTACCAATTTAGCGGAACTTAAAACTAGTAACACGCATCACATCCACAACATCTCTACAAAAACACTCAAATGTGTTGTTGAACACGCTATTTTGCGCTTTCAGCTTGTTTCAGAATGCGAAGGACAGCATATTGAACATTTATTACATCATTGGCCAATGAGTCAGTCAACGTTTATTACTTTTGTATTGCATTCTAGTGTAGTAAATCGCCAATTATTCTCCTAGCGGCGACTTTTTGAACTACGGGTTTTTTTTCTTCACCAAACAAAATTCAATTGCTCCACGAGTGTTCACGCAAAATTTCAAATCATTTTGGCCAGAGCTTTTTATTTGAGACCATTTTCAAACCGGAAACTTTAATTATGATCACCCTGTACATACATTTCATTTTTAAATCGGAATTCATAAAAGTTATCTGCCGTATGAACATATTGAATTTAATTCAGTTGCTAAGTAACGTGATATAATTTTCTTCAAATAAATATGAGTGAGCAAAAAGTCCCATGCATAATGCTTTCTCTATGGAAGGTATAATTTTAGGTTTTTTATTAATATCTTGATAACTCTGATCATATAGGGCTATTTGAAATCTGCCACAAAAATTTTGTGACATCCGGTACAGCCATTCTTCTGTGCTAAGGAGACAAACACACCTGCATACCCACAGACAGATTTTCAACTTTATTTATATAAATACCATCATTATGGTAACTTTTCCCGTAAATAGTCTGTTCGTAGTGTAGTGTCGGGATTTGTGGTCTAAGAAAAATAGCTTATATAAATTCTGTAGAAATGACTTATGTTAATCCATGTGGGAAAGTTTATAATAACCGAAATATTTTTTTTTTCTTTTCAGATGAAGAAGTTTCTCAGCACTTCGATTTTTACGACAAGGCTCCGCAACACGGCCGAACTGCTGAATGAGGGTGACATGCTTACTTTTTTAAACTTTATTTTTAAATTTATTTCAGTATATTTAAGTATTGCTATGTATTTTTAGATTTTAAGTTAGCTTTAAGTGCAAAGTTGGTGTAGACATTCGGTTTCATTCATTCACGGATTCTTATCTCTTATATTCCTAGACCGTAACGGAAGTCAAAGACCTAACAAATGCCGAGTTGGTCCCTATTTTAAAAAGCCATGACTATCTATAAAAGGCGTGCAACACATGACTTTTGCTACAGACTGACATTCGTATTTTCTTCCCTCCTGTCCTAACGTCCTTGAAACGTTGAAGTCTTGGTGTCGTTGATAGGGGTGAGGTTGGTGGTGGTGGGGGGGGGGTCCCCTTCGATGAGGTCCCAACCTTACCGTGGTGGAGGGACATAAATTCCTCAAAAAGGTGTTTCTCAACTAAAGATCTTATAAGTTACGGATAAAGTACTCTTATACTGACACATTATACCCTCTCATAAAAACTATTCATTGCTTACAAATTTTTAGAAAGTAGAACACAAAAGCATACGTATTAGTTTTCATTATTTTATTTCAACCTTGTAGAACAATATATAATTACTTTTAGGCAGTTCTGCGTGGATGATTCTCAAGCCCTTGAAAGGACTAAAGAAGGGTTTATTAGGATTTATCGGCACCGTTCTGTACCACCAGTTTGCAATTGTACCTTCGTGATAACTATCGTAAAATGTCCGTCACACCACACAAAGGAAGCAAAACATTGAGCTTCAACTAAGCGTGGCTTTAAGGTAAGGTTCATAGACATAAATCCTCTCGATAATCGACAGAAGTACTTCTGGATGACGTATTTCCATGGTTCTAAGTTAAGGGAAACGCCTCCTACTGCTGTGTTTTACGATCCTGCCACAAGTAGTTGTCAGAAATGAAAACAAATTATATACACATTTTGTTATACAGTCCAAAATATATACCACCGACCTATCTCCAACCCTTATTGGGAACAACTACGACATTTTGTTTGTTGATCCAGCATACCTTCCAATGAAATATTCTTGATGTCTCAGTGGTTGAGAAACACCCACATAAGAGGTACTTGTCTATTGACTGAAATCTCATACTGTGGCAACCATGAGTTACAGATTTTGTAAATCTTCCCATGGCTCGTGTAAGGTCTTATTTTTAACTTTGAATTGGATAAGTTACACTCATTATCCTAATTATTTTTCTTTATACACTTAAGTGTATGGTACCCTGTTTTCATCGAGATGTAGTTGACTTTAGAGAAATTTTTCTATGGTTTTCTATATTAGTTTGAGATCCCTGTTCTATGGAACAAACCGTTTACTTACTTTAAGAGATGTATTATATAGTTGCAATGTTGAGTATTTTGTATTCTACAAAAATACTCTAATTGCCACAAGACTATTTCAACTGGATCGAAGTTGCAAATGAAACGTCCGCACCTAAAGTATGAAGGTTTTGAGGCACAACCAAGAGGACCTCACAGCTATAAAAGCTGGTGAGTAAGTGAGACACAAGGGAGATAAAAATTCTATTTAATATCAATATGAAGGGCCTCTCTCGCAACTAATATTTCAACTGAAAGGTAATCAAATTTCTCGAACTTCAAACATGGATTTAAAATCATTTTCTGGGATGTTCTTAAAATAGTTTTAAATAAATAAATAGTACGCTTATTTATATCGTATAATCATATAACTTATCGTATAATCTTATAATAAACAGATTAAATGTTAACTAAAGACATTCGATAACAAGGTGAAATATCAATGCTTTCGCGATTGTGGAAATCATTTGCCGTTTCTATATAAAAATTACTTCTTTTTCCACATTATAAATATTAAAATTTCTTGAAAATTTTTAAAAGAGCTGTTAAAACTTCCTCAGTATCTCGTGCCTCTCCCGAACGAAAAGTACCCTTGCTACAGACACATTTATTGAATATAGTGAAATCTAAAAATCTTTTTGGCATAAAATCCCTGAATTTCATTATCGTCTCAGGTCGAAGAATTTATTCCTTGGAATTTCTTAAAGCAGAATGAACCGACTTTGGGATGAGTTGGTAAGAAAAGTAACCATTGCTTGTACGAGAAAGATATTGTGTAAAACCCTCGACCACTGTGACCTTGGCACTCATGAGAAATGACAAATTGCCGAATGGGTATGTGATCACATTATGAACACATAAGATAGATGTGCACAATTATAAAAGGAATTAAAATAGTTCTGGCATTCAAAATTATTATGAAATTCAAAACTGTTCATTAGCCTTGGACCTGGAGTTTTTTCCCAATAATCTGTTGAATGATTTGACTATGACACCATATATTTCTAAGACATGACTTGACCATTTAATGGGTTTCACTATATTATAATTTTTATCCCTATTTGTGTTTAGATTTTCAGCCTACATTCTTTTCTTCCAACTTCATTCATTAAATCCGTTATCCCTCCAGTATTGGCTAATATTTTCATTACAATATAACAATAATATTGGCGTAATATTGTCCCACTATTTTTAGCCAGTATTGAGCCAGTTTCGTCAAAATGTCTATTTTTTCATAGTGATCCAATATTAGATTGCTACTAGGGAATTGATAAGAAGGAACTGCGATAAGGCAAACGAAAAGCAATTAAGGGCTAGAACACCGAATACGAAAATTGGCTAGTGGATGATATTTACCATTGAAAAATACAACAGTAAAGATAATAACACGGGCTGATAAAGGGTCTCCTACCCCCTCTCACGAAGGAGTTAAGTTCATTTTAACACATCCCATATCGAATTAAATGCAGGGTGATTAAAAAAGGATGGGCTAAACTTTACGAGGTGGTAATACACACTAAACCAAGTATTTTTCGTCATAGTTTATCGGGTTGAAAATGAAGACGTTGCAAGACCCTGGATTGGGCGAGGTGTGGGGTCCCATAGCTTGGTCCCCACGATCGCCCGATCTGTCGTGTCTTGACTCCATGTGAGGATCTCTCAAGAGTCTCTTCTGTAATAAGATCCCTGCCACCGATTTGTATTAGAATTGCAAACGGCATTTGCAATAGGATTGCACGACAAGCAACTGGAGTGCGATCGCTGCGAGCGGTTTCTCACTGGCATCGGAGAAAATGGGAGATTCGCGCTGACTTGGCGAGAGTACCAATACGTGGTGTGCACCGATTGGAGCTGAGGTGGCGTGATGATGGTAGAAGAGAAGAAAATGATGACTCGAATCCTTTAAATTTACCTTTCTCTTTATTTGATGAAGAATTGTCATGTTTCAAATCATATACATCAAGGAGTACTGGACATCAAAATTACTGAGGATGATACTTTTAGATACACATAGATTTCCAACATATAGAGCAATATTCGTTGATTATATCGGTGGATCCGATATTGGTTTGCGCCGGTTGGACATCTCAGAATTATCAATGTATGATGAAAAAATATCGTGACTCTTCGAAATTACATTAAAAAGCGACTTAAACAATTTACTTCATTATTAATTTAACATTAGATTTCCTTTTAAGAATAACATTCTGCTCTATGCCCCGCGGATAAATACATGCCCTACTGCTCTGAAATTACATCGCCAATTGAACTAATTACAATATTCTGATTGATGCGTCTTAGTGTGATTGCGCGTGCTCATGACGGAACAAAAAGTAGTTCCAATACATTTCAATACGAAATGCGAATCCGGGCAAATGTACAAACGCGCGGGAATGTAACATTACACCAAGGGTTATCAAAACAGGCGGGAAAACTTCAAGAAGCTGAAATACACAATTGGCGCTTTATCAATTTGGAATAAATATTTAAGAACAAGTTTTAGAATCGAAACGAAAATAGAATTTACCGAATATGAAATTTAGAAGGGAATTATTTGAATAACCAGGTGTGCATTTCATTACAATTCTCTGACACTCCCCTTGAATCTGAAGAGGAACTCATCGCCAGAATTCCGTCCGCTGCTGCCGAAGTGAGCTTCATACCTGGTCTGTTCCAGAGAGTTCGTCCATCTCTCTATCCCCGCTGTGAGTCGTGCAATCAGGTTGACAGTCGCTCTTTCGAGCCATTACTATAATTATTGGTTATTAAATGTCATTTTATAACCTCTAAGTTATTCTTGTGTTTTCACCATTAAGCGCTCGCTGGAGTCTTTATGCATTTTATTTGCTGATCCTGTAAACTATAAAGAAAAATGCTTGATTTGGTGTGTACAATCACGTCGTAAAATTTGGCCCATCTTTTTTGAATCACCATGTATACATAAGATTCGTTTGTGGAAAATGATAGAAGAAGAGGGAACATTCCGTTATTATTAATCTGTGATAACAGGGAGCCTATCAATGATTTACGGATCTGATTATACACAGAAAGTGCCTCGCTTATTTTTAATAAACTATTTCTCTCATTCTTCCAGAAACTTCACTGAACATCCTATTACGAAGAAGAATTGCTATCTGCAATATTCCGAGATTTCCAATTTTATTGTAAGGTATAAATCAGTGGTTCCCAACCGGCGTAAGGGAGCGGATTAAACAGGTAAATTTTAATCCGCGCAATTTAAGATCACAATAAAAATTTATGTAAGAAACGTGATCTAAGTTTGGATATTTTTTTTTCTTTATAGATCAGCTACTTGAGATAAATGCATACATCTACTAAACCCTATGTATTATATCGCAGATAAATGTAAGTATAAAATCTGATGTGGGCAACACATGACTTTCCTTATATAATGCAATGAATTTACTACTTTTACAGTTAAAAAAAATGTTATTCTTATAGTAGATACTTATATTCTTTCCAATACATTGAATTTTCTTCAATTAGTCGTCATTTTCATTGATTTAGCGTCATTTTTATCAATTTGCACAGATTTTTGTTAATTTCGTAATAATTAAAATTGTCGCCAAGTTGGCGACATTCCGACAAATTCGTCGTCAAAATCTCGCCAAGCGTTATGGATGGAGAAATAAATTATTTTTATAGCAGATAAATGACTATTAGCATTCAAATAAAAAGGTATTACTCAAAGTATTTTTTTTCTTGAATGGAACGCGCTAGATCTACGAGAATGATGTCCCCAAATTTATCACATGAAATTACATATGAAAAGTGAACATGTTTCTCAACAGTTAATATATATTTTTATAATTATGGGATTTTTTGATACATTTATTTGATAAATGTACAATATCTCGAGAACGGTTCATGTTAGCGTTCTAAAATCTATGTCAATCGTTTTCTAATGAAAAATTACATAAGAAATGTCTATTTGTGTAACTTTATTAGCGGTTTTGATGTTTTGACGATTTTTTCAATTCTGAACATTCGATTGCGTATAAAAACAATAAGCTTCCAGTGTTCATGGATTGTGATTTTTGTACCAAATGCTGTTCGAATCAGTCCATTCGTTCGTCAGTTATCGTCTCCACAGACATGACTTCAAAAATGTTTGATTCGTGATCAGGAATGCTTGAAACGTGCTCTCCCGTCGAAAACTCGAATTTTCGACCCCGTCCCAATACTTTCCTTATACATTATGTATATAAGGAAAGTAATAATCATATTGTTAAAAATAGAACTAATATTTGAAAATTCTATATTTTATCGGGCAATTACGTCAGCAAAGTCTGAAAAAGGAGTGTTCTGAATTAACGGTGTCAATGATTTATTTGTTGGAAGGGAGAACATATTGATACCGTTATATATTTGATTATTAGAGTAACTTTTTCTAATAAAAACTATATTGACCATTAGAAAGACCTGCTCTTATCAGTAAAAAATCATGATTTAGCAGAGAAATATATACTCATTGGCAACATAAATTGACTCACCTAAGTAGAAACTATATAAAAAATTTATAAACCGCTTTACCTATGACAGAAATGCAATAGCAATCAATGTGACGCATTAAAAAGGTTCCCAAACAGTAGCTGTATGTCGGATACAATTACTGTGAGTATTAGGTGGCGGACGGTAAGTAATAAACATGGACAAACTGTGCACTATGCGTCAATAACAAAGGCCGTATATTGAAGTTTGTCAGCCATCTGGCCATTCTGACTCGGCAGTGATGAGATAATTCTGAAAATAGTGGATACGCAAACATAGCCGACAGGCCACCTGAAGAGATAATCTCATATGATCATGAAACAAGCATGAGTAACAACAACATCGTCTTTTCCCTGATCAAGAGGCATGTGAAAGCTTAGCGAGAGAACCCTTACTCTTACCGAACCATTAATTGCCGACTAGCACAGGTCAATTTTCATTCACGACACCCGGTCGCTTTATATCATTAACACCCCAACACCGTCGGATTTGAAACAGAGAAACATGAACTGTATTGTTCTTTTGCAACATATTCCGATCCTTTCATTTTTTTGCAGGTCTCCAAGGAACCATTTTTCAACGAAATAATGTTTGCACCTAGGATTATCTCTGTCATGTCGCCACATTTTCTTGTCCTTGGCGGTTTCCAGGCTTGTTGCACATCGAACACCTGACGGACAGCAGCTTCTAGGAATCCACGAGTGTACAGAAGCTGGTGTGGTAATTGCAACATCTGTGGTCAATTCTGTCACAAGTTAGCATACAGCATCTGTACGACTTTATACCTAACCGTTTCAATGCCCCTATTCATGCAGGCTGAGATCCTACAACTTGGAATGGTACCGATCAGGGAATTGTCCATTTGCTGTGATATTGTAATCACTAATTACCATTACTACCACGAGCATACATTTTCATCCGATTCCAATTCATAGATATTTCTTTGTTTTTATTTGCCAATGAGTGTACATACAGTAAACAGAATCAGAAAAAATACAAAATATTGAAATTTAATAAATTTTTACTTTTGTTCTCAACTTGGACGCACTGGAACCACTGATTTATAGCATATGCATTGTAAATATAGTATGTTTGTATAAACCAATAAAACTTGATATGTAAATGAAGATCTTGTTCTTTCATTCTGCAAAGAACGCACCAAAAGATTAAGTAAACGAGTATTTTAAATATATCAATAAGTAAAAACTCTTTGTGCATAGAATAATGAAAGTACTCCGTTTTGAGGATTTTCTTTTCAGTTTTCCGAGGTCAGTTATATTTTCCGAGGTGTATTTTTTATGACTGAAAATATATTTGTGCCAGAATCACCTAATAAACAAAATAGAACAGTAAATGATAAATTAATACAAGCCACAGAAAAGAAGAAGAAGAATAAAACGCGAAGATAGTAGAATGATTAAATATAACGAAACAAAGTTATTATTTATGGAATATTAATGAGAAATATATTATAGAAAAATAAATGACTTCAAATAAAAAAAAAGTAAAGATTGAGCAGTAAGAGACAATAGAATATAATTTGAACAATAGTGGAACAATAACAATGAAATTGTAAAATGTTAAAATAAAATTGAGACAATTATAAAGTAAACTTAATAACTAACGGTAACTAAATAATAAAATAAAATTGGAATGGCGAAACAGTTAAAGTAACACTATAGAATTGAAATAATGAAACAGGAGATATTGTAAAAAAAACATAATTAGAACAATTAAAAGGTAGAAATTGTAAACATGACACATTAGAATGGACAAGACAGAGAGAAAAAATAAAAAGTGAATTTGAATATTGACATATCGAAATAGAGAATAAATAGTAAGCGAGAAAGAAAAAAAAATGGAATATAATATAATGATAATTGGAACATTAAAGACGAAAATATTTTGTGTGAACAATATAAATGGAAAACTAAAAATTAATGCAAAAGAAGAAAGAACTTAAAGGTTAGAATAATAGTTAAAGCAAAAATGTAGAGTTAAAAAACAGGAGAAAAATAAAAGTATGAAATGAAATTAGACCACTAAAAAATAATAAAATAAATGATAAAGTAATATCAGAGCAATAAGGGTGCAAATGGAACAAAACAAGAAATATAATAAAAATGGAATAAAATGTTATGGGGAAAAAATACAAATGAAACAATTAAAGATGGAATATACTAAACATTTGAATGGTGAATTAAGTATAATTGCAAAATGAAAAAGTATTAAAACAAATGGGGAGGGAATTAATAAAACAGTAAGAGAATGAAAATAATAAAATTCGAACAATAAAGGAAGAATAATTGTTAAATGAAAATTATAAAATAGCATTGGAATAATAAAAGTGAAGAATAATTGTGAAATAAAAATGATAAAAGAGTGAGAAATTAAGAAAATTGGAACAATGGGAAAGGGAAAATAGTAACATTAAAACAAAATGAGAGGTGAAAAAAAATGAAAATAAAAATATGGCGAGATGAGTAAAAATGAAGCAAAAGAAAGAAAGGGCGTGGTAGATCATAAAAATGAAACAAAAGATTTTAGAGAATAGTAGATGAGGAGTAGAATAGAAATGAAGCAATAAGAGTGAGAGAATAACAAAATTTGAATAATGGGAGACAGAGACAAAATACAGGAAGGAGACTGGAAAAATACAAACGGAATAATAGAAAAGAGTACAAAAGAGTTTGTTTAAATAGAACAAAAAGACTGAAAAAAAAATACAAATGGAACATTAGGAAAAAGAAAATTGAACAATAAAAAAAGGAATACAGTAAAAATAGTACGCTGAAAGAGTGATAAATTATAAGAATAGAAAGGTAAAAGTGTAATAATTACAAGATTATATTAGAACAAATAGAGACTAGGGAAAATAATAAAAATGGACCAATAAGAGAGTGAAAATAATAAAAATGACCCAATAACAGGACGAAAATTGTAAAATTCAAACATTAAAAATGTGAAAATAAAAACGATAAAAGAGGAATAATTGTGAAATAAAAATGAAAAAAGAGTAAAAATGAAGCAAATGTAATAACAACGGGACAAGACAAGAGAGAAAATAGCAAAATTTGAACATAAAAATTGAAAACAATATAAAACTAATAAAAAATATTTGGAAAATAATAGAAATGTAGCAAACAGAGAAAAAAGCAATGGTGAAAATGGAACAAAATGAAATAAAGAATAGTAAAATGGGTGTGAGAAAATGGTCAAAATAGAGCAATAGGAGAGAGCGTGAATAGTTAAAATAGACCAATAAAAGGGGAAAGAGACTAGCAAATATCGGACAATAGGAGAAAGAAAGATAAAAATGGAATGCCAGGAGTGAGGGAATGGAAAACATTGCAAAATGAAAATTACAAAACGGGATTAGAACAAAAGAATATGGGAAAAATAGAACAATAAAAATTACAAAACGGGATTTGAACAAAAGAATATGGGAAAAATTGAACAATGAAAAGGGAAAATAGCGAGAATTCGAACTATAAAATAGTGAAATGAAAATCATAAAATAGTATTGAAATAATAAAAGAATGATAATAGGACAAAAACAGAAATTAATGAAAATCGAATAATTTAAAAGGAAAATAGTAACATTGGAACACAAATATAGTCTGAAAATAATAAAGCTAAAACAAGTGGGGATGGGGAAAATAATAATGGAGCAAAAAGAGAAGGGGGATGATAAAAGTGGAACAAAATGGAAAACAGAACAATAAAACTGAAACAGTAGGAGAGCTAATGGTAAAACTGAAAAAATAGAAGTGAGAGAAGAGCAAAATTAGAAAAATAGAAGACAGAAAATAGCAAAAAGTGAAGCAATAAGAGAGAGAAAGTTGTAAAAATGGAACAGTAGGAGTGAAGGAATAGTAAAATGGACAGTAGAAGTGAAAGAATAGTAAAAATGGAACAGTAGGAGATAGAGGTTGGTAAATAGAAACAATAGGAGTGAAAGTGTAGTAAAAATGAAAAAAAAGAGACTGAGAAAAGGAGAGAGAAAGTGGTGTAAATTGAACAATAGGATATAGAGATTAGTAAAATTGGAACAATAAGACATAGAAAATGTAACAATAGGAGTGAAAATGAAACACACAAGAAGAGAGGGGAAAATAAACAGTAGCAAGAGTAGAAAAGGGGGAAATGAAAAATTTGCAAAGATAGTAAAAAAGAGTAATAGAAAAAAGATTATAGAAAAAATGACAAAATAACAGAAAAGGAATAATAAAAATAGAAGAGAAAGAATCGCAAAATTCGAACAATAGAAAAATAATAGAACAATAATAAAAATGAAAAAACAGCAAAATTGGAACAATAGGAGAGAGCAATAGAATAATAAAAATGGGAAAATATGAGAGAGAGATTGATTGGTAGAAAATATACAATAGGGGAAAGAGATGATTAGTAAAAATGAATCAATATGAGCGACAGTATCAATAGGAGAAGGACAATAGGAGAAGGAGCTTCAGAGTGGCAAAAATGGAACAATAAAGAATAACTAATTTGGAACAATTGGTGAGAGAAAATAACAAAAAAGAGAGAAAGAACGGTAGAAATGGAGCAATAGCAAATAGAGAATAACTAATTTGGAACAATTAGTGAGAGAAAATAGCAAAAAAGAGAGAAAGAATGGTAGAAATGGAATAATAAGATATAAAATAGGAAAGCCAGAATAAGAGAGAACGAAAATTGTAAAATGGTACAATAGGGAAGAGAGAATATAAAAATTAAGCAATAGGATACAAAGAAAGAGAAAATATCAAAAAGTGAAACAATAGGTTAGAGAGCATGATAAAAACGATTAAATAGAAGAGAGATAATAAAAATGAAGAAATAGAAGAAAGATAATAATAAAAATGAAAAAATAGAAGAAAGATAATAATAAAAATGAAAAACAAAAGAGAGGGAATAATAAAAACGATAAAATAGAAGGGAGAGAATAATGAAAATAAAAAATAGAAGAGAGAGAATAAGAAACATAAAAAGTCAGCTCAGAGAGAATAGCAAAACTGGGACAATAGGAGAGAGCAATAGAATGATAAAAATGAGAAAGTGTGTGAAACAGATTGATTGGTAGAGATGATACAACAGGGGAAAGAGGTTAGTAAAAATAAAACAATAAGAGCGAGAGAATCGTAAAATGGGAACAATAGGAAAAGGAGCTTCAGAGTGACAAAAATGAAAAAATTGGAAAGAGAGAATAAATAACCAATTTGGAACAATTAGAGAGAGAAAATAGCAAAAGAGAGAGAGAAAATGGTAGAAATGGAACTATAAGATAGAAAATAGGAAAACCGGAACAGGGGAGAAAGAAAATTGTAAAATGGTACAATAGGGAAGAGAGAAAATAAAAATGAAGCAATAAGATACAAAGAAGCAGAAAATATCAAAAAGAGAAACAATAGGTTATAGATAATGATAAAAACGAGACAATATGAGAGAGAGAGATTGATTGGTAGAGATGGTACAGAATGGGAAAGAGATTAGTAAAAATGAAACAATACACAATGAATGAATTTCGACAGAATTGTAAAAATGGAACAATAAGATAAGGAGCTTCAGAGTGGCAAACATGATGCAATATGAAAGGGAGAATAACTAATTTGGAACAATTGGCGAGAGAAAATAGCAAAAAGGAGAGAAAGAATGGTAAAAATGAAACAATAGGATAGAAAATAGGAAAAACGGAATAGGGGAGAAAGAAAACTGTAAAATGGTGCAATAGGGAAAAGAGAAAATTAAAATGAAACAATAGGTCAGAGAGAATGGTACAAATAGAACAACATGAGAAAAGTAGGAGGGAGAAATTTGTAAACATGGAATAATAGGATATAGAGATTTGAACAATAGGAGTGGAAATGTAATAAAATAAACAACAGGAGAGAAAAAATGGTAAAAATGGAACAATAGACGAGTAGTTAATGAAACAATAGGAGGGAGATATAATAACAGAGAAAATCACAAAATTCGAACAATAGGAGAGAGCGATCTATAATAATGGGAAAATAGGAGAGAAAGATATATATTGGTAGAGATGAAACAAAATAAGTGCGATATAAATGTAACAATAGGAGTGGTAATGGCAAAGAAGGAACAGTAGGGGAGGGAGGACAAATAATTTGAACAAGAGAAAATAGTAAAAAGGGAATATTAGATTTGAGAATATAATAAAAATGTAACAAGAAAAGTATGAATTTAGGGAGAATTGGAATAGTAATGGAAGAAAAATTTTGAAAACGTAATTAATCAGTAAAAGAGAAAAAGTCGCAGAAATTGACCAATAATAGAGGGAGACAGCAAAGAAGAAAACAACGTCCTTTGCTGAAAGGGGAAATTGAAAATGAAACAATAATAATAAAAGAGGTAAAATAAAAAAATGGAAAGAATAAAAGACAGAAATTACTAAAATTTGTAAAATGTAATAACAGTGAAAATATATGATTGGATGAAATTAAAACCATAAGAGAGAAAAGAGAAAACATGAAAATTGTAAATCTGAGTTAAAATAATAAGAAATGAAAACATAAGGAATTGATATAATAAAAAGAAACAATAGTGAAAATATATGTTCTAATAAAGTTGGAACAATAGAGGATAAAAAATATTAAATATAAAATAACAGAAGAGGGAAACAGGGAAAGAGACATGGCAGTAAGAATTGGACAGTAAAAGTGGAATAAAATTGAAGAAAAAAATGATAAAATACAATAGGAGGACAGCAGCGAAAATAAATGATAAAATATAATTGCAACAATAATAGGGGAAACATGATAAACTGAATATAATAACAATAGAGAAAAAATAGTACGAATTGAAACTAATAACATAAGAAAAATAATAAGACGAAACTGAAAAGGAAAATGGAAAAAAGAACTGAAGCGATAGAGCAGTAAAAATAGCAAAAAAGGAATATTGTAAAAATATGAACAATAATAAAGACAAAATAATAAAATTAGAAGCAATAACAAAAGCATATAATAAGATTTGGAGCAATAATAAAGAAAACATAATAAGATTTGGAACAGTATAAAAAATAATAGCGAAAATACAAGATATTATTTCAATATTAAAAGAAAGAAAACAATAATAGAGGAGATATAATAAAATGAAAATAATACATTTTAATTATATCAATAAATAGAGCAAAATAGTAAGAATCGAAAGAGAATAAATAATAGTAAATGGAAAATAATAAAAATTAGATCAATGGAGTAAGTAAATGGAAAAGGGAAAATTGTAAGAATTTGAGCAATAATAAAGAGAAGATAATTGGTATTAGAAACATATTATAAAGAGAATATAATATAATTTGGAGTCGTAAAACTAAAACAATAGCGAGGTTATAAGTTTGAATAAAATTGTAAATATAAAAATTATAATACAGATTTGAAAAAAAAAAGAGAAAAAAGTGAAATTTTGAACAATGATAAAAGAGTAATGGTGAAATAAAAATGATAAGAAATAATTGCAATATTAAGAGGAAAGATAATGAAATTAAGAAAAATATGTAAATAAAAGGGGAAAATAGTAGATAATAAAGGAGGTAAGTTAGTAGAGAACGAAAAACAGAACTGAAAAAGAATTAAATTGAAACTATAGAAGAAGGGGAAACAGAAAAATTAAAACAATAAATGAAAAAAACATAAAACTGAAAATATAAATGCCTGAAATTGGAACAAAACTGTGGGAAAATACTAAGAATTGTAAAAGCAATAAGAAATGATAAAATATAATTCAAACAATAAGAGGGAAAATAGTAAATTTGTAACAATTTAATAGAGTCTGCGGCATCAATATTAACATAATCCATATATAAAATTTCTCAATGCACATGGTACACATAAAAAAGTGCCCTGAGCGAGTTAGGATGTTTAGAATTCATATATGCATTATTTGTTCCATGAGCCCTTATATATAAGAATTTTGTATACACTACAATTTTGCGAGATTATATACGTCTTTTGATTGCATCCATAATTCATGGGCCCATATATAACAATTATGGACCATTAGGATCCTATGAGCATATGTTTTGGGTGCTTCAAAGATTTATGAGCCTATATATAACTTTTATGGGCTACAATATGCCAGAAGCTTATAAGTGTGCTAGATACTTCAAAGATATATGAGAATCATGGTCGATCAATAATCAGCGGGTTTATATATAAGTGTTCAAGTCGCATCAAAGAATTAAAAACTTATATATAAGTATTATATTTAAACTCTTTGCTTCTTGAAATGGAACATAAGTGCCTCGGATGAATCAAAGTTTTATGAACCTATATAAGTATTATATTTGGACCCAATGCTTCTTAATGAAACATAAGTGTCCTGGTAAATCAATACTTTATGAGCCTATATATAACTACCATAGACCAACAAGACACTTCGGGCGTATATATAAGTGTTAAGGGTGCATCAACATTCTATGAGCTTATATATAAATATTAAATTACATCAAGAAGCAACGAGCTTATATATAAGTTTCCAGGATACATTAATGTTTCAAAAGCATATATATAAGTATTATATTTGAAATCGTTGTTTTTCTATAAAACAAAAGTGCTCCTGGTAAATCAATGTTTCATGAGTCTATATATAAGTATTATAGACCAACAAGATACATCAGGCTTAAACTTAAGTGTCCTGGTATATCAATACTTTATGAGCCTATATATAACTACCATAGACCAACAAGACACTTCGGGCGTATATATAAGTGTTAAGGGTGTATCAACATTCTATGAGCTTATATATAAATATTAAATTTCATCAAGAAGCAACGAGCTTATATATAAGTTTCCAGGATACATTAATGTTTCAAAAGCATATATATAAGTATTATATTTGAAATCGTTGTTTTTCTATAAAACAAAAGTGCTCCTGGTAAATCAATGTTTCATGAGTCTATATATAAGTATTATAGACCAACAAGATACATCAGGCTTAAACTTAAGTGTCCTGGTATATCAATACTTTATGAGCCTATATATAACTACCATAGACCAACAAGACACTTCGGGCGTATATATAAGTGTTAAGGGTGTATCAACATTCTATGAGCTTATATATAAATATTAAATTTCATCAAGAAGCAACGAGCTTATATATAAGTTTCCTGGGTACATTAATGTTTCAAAAGCATATATATAAGTATTATATTTGAAATCGTTGTTTTTCTATAAAACATAAGTGCTCCTGGTAAATCAATGTTTCATGAGTCTATATATAAGTATTATAGACCAACAAGATACTTCAGGCTTATATATAAGGGTTACGGGTGAATCAATGTTTTACGAGCCTATATATAAGTATTATAGACCAACAAGATACTTCGGACTTATATAAAAGTGTTACGTGAGCATCAACATTTTATGAGCCTATATATAAGTATTAAATTCCATCAAGAAGCAACAAGTTTACATATAAGTTTCCTGTGTGCATTAATGCATTAAAATCCTATATATAAGTATTATATTTGAACTCATTGCTTCTTGATGTGACATAGGTCCTTAGGGCAATCAATATTTGAGCCTATACATAAGTATTATAGACCAACAAGATACCCCAGGCTTATATATAATTGTTACGGGTGAATTAATGTTTTACAAGCCTATATGTAAGTATTATAGACCAACAAGATATTTCGGGCTTATATAAGTATTATAGACCAACAAGTTACTTCGGACTTATATATAGGCTCATAAAATGCTGATGCACACGTAACACTTTTATATAAGTATTAAATTTCATCAAGAAGCAACGAGTTTATATATAAGTTTCCTGTGTGCATTAATGTTTAAAAACATATATATGAGTATTATATTTGAACTCATTGATTCTTGATGAGACATTAGACCAACTATATACTTCGGACTTATATAGATGTTTTACGGGTGAATCAATGTTTTATGAGCCTATATATAAGTATTATAGACCAACAAGATACTTCGGGCTTATATATAAGTGTTACGGGTGAATCAATGTTTTACGAGCTTATATACAAATTTTATAGACCAACAAGATACTTCGGGCTTATATATAAGTGTTACGGGTGAATCAATGTTTTACGAGCTTATATACAAATTTTATAGACCAACAAGATACTTCGGGCTTATATATAAGTTTTACCAGTGAATCAATGTTTTACGAGTCTATATATAAGTATTATAGACCAACAAGATACCAGGGTTTATATATAAGTATTACGGGTGAATCAATGTTTTACGAGTCTATATATAAGTATTATAGACCAACAAGATATTTCGGGCTTATATATAAGTGTTACGGGTGAATCAATGCTTTACGAGTCTATATATAAGTATTATAGACCAACAAGATATTTCGGGCTTATATATAAGTGTTACGGGTGAATCAATGTTTTATGAGCCTATATATAAGTATTATAGACCAACAGGATATTTCGGGCTTATATAAGTGTTACGGGTGAATCAATGTTTTACGAGCCTATATGTAAGTATTATAGACCAACAAGGTACCCCGGGTTTATATATAATTGTTACGGGTGAATCAATGTTTTACGAGCCTATATATAAGTATTATAGACCAACAAGATACCCCGGGTTTATATATAATTGTTACGGGTGAATTAATATTTTATGAGCCTATATATAAGTATTATAGACCAACAGGATATTTTGGGCTTATATAAGTGTTACGGGTTAATCAATGCTTTACGAGCCTATATGTAAGTATTATAGACCAACAAGATACTTCGGGCTTATATATAAGTGTTACGGGTGAATCAATGTTTTACGAGCTCATATATAAGTGTTACGGGTGAATCAATGTTTTACGAGCTCATATATAAGTGTTACGGGTGAATCAATGTTTTATGAGCTCATATATAAGTGTTACGGGTGAATCAATGTTTTACGAGCTTATATATAAGTGTTACGGGTGAATCAATGTTTTACGAGTCTATATATAATTATTATAGACCAACAAGATACCCCGGGTTTATATAAAAGTGCTACGGGTGAATCAATGTTTTACGAGGCTATATGTAAGTATTATAGACCACCAAGATATTTCGGGCTTATATATAAGTGTTACGGGTGAATCAATGTTTTACGAGCCTATATATAAGTATTATAGACCAACAAGATATTTCGGGCTTATTTAAGTATTATAGACCAACAAGATACCCCGGGTTTATTTATAAGTATTACGGGTGAATCAATGTTTTACGAGCCTATATAAAAGTATTATAAACGAACAAGATGCCCCGGGTTTATATATAAGTGTTACGGGTGATTCAATATGTTATGAGCCTATATATAAGTATTATAGACCAACAGGATATTTCGGGCTTATATATAAGTGTTACGGGTGAATCAATATTTTATGAGCCTAATATATAAGCCAGAAGTATCTTGTTAGTCTATAAGTGTTAAGGGTGCATCAACATTTTATGAACAAATATATAAGTATTATAAACCAGGAAGATACTTAGGGTTTATATATAAATAGTTTACATATAGGCTTTTAAAACATTAATGCAGCTGGAAAACGTATATATAAGTATTAGTATTTGAACTCATTGCTTATTGATGAAACATAAGTCCTCCGGGTGAATCGATGTTTTGTGAGCCTACATTTAAGTATTATAGACCAATAAGATACTTCGGGTTTATATATAAGTTTTACGGGTGCATCAATATTTTATGAGCCTATATATAAGTATTAAATTACATTACGAAGCAACAAGCTTATATATAAGTGCCCTGGGTACTTTAATGTTTTATGAGCCTATATATAAGTATTAAATTGAATTAAGAAGCAACAAGCTTATATATAAGTACCCCGGGTGCATTAATGTTTTATGAGCCATCAAGAAGCAATGGGCTTATTTAAGTGTTCCTGGTCCATCAGTGTTTTAAAAGCATATATATGTATTGTATTTAAATTCGTTGCTTCTTGATGGAACATAAGTATTCCGTGTGAATTAATGTTTTATGAGCCTATTTTTAAGTATGTTAGACCAACAAGATTCTACTTGCTTATATACAGCTATTATAGTTCACATGATGTTAGGAGTTTATTTTATAAGTGTTCCGTGCGCATCAAAATTTTATGAGCCTAAACATAAGTGTATAATATTCCTGCAAGATACGACGAGCTTATATATAAATGTTCTGGGTGTTTCAAAATTTTATAAGCCTATATATAGGTATTATTTTCCATTCCGAAGTCACGGGCTTATACTCGCATATAAGTGTGCTTCAGAATTTTATGAGCCTATATATAAGTATTCTGTTCCATCAAGAAGCATCGAACATATTGTAAATATATATATACGTGTTCCGTGCGCATCCATGTTTCATGAACCCTGTTGGCTGTTGGGCTAATACTATTGTATTGGGCTAATACAATTTCATGTCTTGGTCTATTACTTGAAATATTTCCAATGTAACTTGAACCTTGGTAATACATTGGCTGCCAATATTGGCATTACAATATTGCGGCATAATTACCAGTAGATTGGAAAGTTTCCAAAAGATACGCCAATATTGTGCGAAATAAGTACAATGTCTATAGTTTTACATTGGCTCAGTATTGATATTCTACTAGGGAGGTATTGTGGTCCACTAAGGTACTATAATCTTATGTATAAGTGTTATAAGTACATCCATGTCTTGTGAGCATATATATAAATGTTCTGCTTGCAGCAGAATGTTACGGTCACGAGTATTCTGGGCCACCAGGATGTTACAAGCATATATTGTGTATAGTGTTTTGAATGGATCAGGCATTTGCGAACCATAATAAATGTGAGTATATATTTTTGCGTGTATATATGCTCTCTGTAGCTCAAAATGATCTAATTAGATGAATTTGAAAAAATCTTGAAGGACATAACGCACAAGAAGTACTCTTTTTGAAATACAGCCATAATTCCTAAATCCTCATCGGTCTTCGACCACAATATCTGGGTCGGGCTCTATTTTACTTTGCTTTATTTTATCTCTGGAAACCCAGATTCCTAGAAACCTAGAATTTCTAGAACTTTCCTCCTAACCTACAGAGGAAACCATATTATATGGCACTAGTATATTAGCTTGTGAAAGATAAGGATACAATCGCTCTAACAATGAAACTTTATTTTGTTTCACAATGCATGGCAGAAATAATCGGCTCAGGTAAATTCTGCTCCGTTGTCGATACTAGAAGTGTGCAAAGGATTCAGCTTTCTCAATCATCGGGGAAAACTTCTGGAGAGTCTGGAAAAACTTCTCGAAAAATCTCCATCCAAGGAGGAAATCGAAAATCCGACTCAAGATCTGTACAGGAGTCGATATTATGAGTGTGCATATATTCAGCCTTCAAAGTCACTGGGGGTCTCCGGAGGATCTGGAAAGGTAAAAAAATACTTCAGACAATACAGAGTGGCGTCGAAATTTTTGGATCACAAGAAATATTATATACAGAACTTTCCTCACCCCTTTCTATCTAGCTGAAATTGTTTAGATGTATTCTGAAATAATGTACAACTATTAAGTGTATTATATAAGATACAATTGTATCACATAATAGAACGTTTGTTAGAAAAGTAATAATAATAAAGTTTTTCTTTCCAGATTTTTTACTGCGAACTGAGTTCTGTCCTGTTCATTTTCCTGCCTCACTATTTCCATTTACCCCAGAAAGGCTAATTCACTAAATCGTGATTCTCTGAGAGTATTTCTTTTATAACCTTTTTAAAGTTTTAATTGTTTAATAAGCTTTCAACAGAGGCTACTGTGACAGGTAGAGTGAAAAACAGCAATGACTGAATACACATCTAGGAGATCGCTTTCCATCGATATATATTTGCTAAGTATAAATCAGAATATTAATATTAAATCAGAATAATTAATCTCTGCGAAATATTTAATCTTCATTTACGGTTTTCGATCATTTCTCATCGATGTTTTAATCTGTTCAAACTGAATAGAAAATTCTCTAGAAAGAAGGTCGGAATATTCTCCCTTTCTTTCTAATCAATCCAAATCCGTTAATTTCAAAATTTCCCTTGACGATTGGCGAATATGTAATGCTTTCATTTAGGCTGATGCCCCTAGACGTTTCCACCCGATTACGATGCTCCTGAATATCTAATGCATCCAAATAGCACCTCAGAGTAAGGAAGGTTTATTCTGATTTATTTTGGCAACAACCAGATATGGCCCGTGAACCAATAGAGTGGAACATTTGCTGAGGAACTTACGAATAGTAAGAAAGGTGAAGGTGATATAGAAAATAAAGCAGTGTCATACTGCTAAAGGATATAAACACTCGGTATTAAAAGAAACCCAATAAAATTCCTCATACTTCTTCAGAAAAATACAAATACAATTTAAAATAATGCTTCTAAATAACTTTGGCAATCAATAAATGCCTGATCACCTTGCAATAGAGCAAATACATGATATTTTAGTAAACTTTGATTACAATCTATTCTTTGAACAAGCAGACAAAGGTGAACAGAAAATAAAATGTTTAACGTCAAAAAACATTAACAATGCATATTTTTCCATTTACTATGAAATAAAGCACAACAACCATTTATAAAGCAGCAATGCTTCTATGTCGGCTCATTCAGCACATGAGGGCTACAACCGATAACACTCCTCGCTATTCATGGAAGATGTTGTAGGAAAATTTGAGACGTATTTAAGTTATAAGCCAGGGAGTGCATGGAAACCTAACATAAGCAACATTTCCCACATGAGACGAGAATTAATGACGTAGACATAACCGTCACTATAGACCCGTATTCAAGAGTTTTGAATAATCGCCCCTCTCCCTCGAGAAGAGGCTAATTATTACTGTATATGTCTAGGAGGCTAATAATGTCTCGAGCACAAAAATTATATCGCGACTTGTTTTCACTACAACGATTGAAACTGCTAGTTTTTGTGATCATTAAGTCATAAATAATCCCTTTTATGTATAATGTCACATGTTGTCCTATGCTGTCCCCCACGGAGACCCTGTCAAAAGATGGCGGTGGAGTGGAATTTGGCTTTAGCTCTGATCCTCCTTTCCTGTGGGGAAACTAATCTGTGGAGATGTCCGGCCGCTAACATGGTTTGGTTCTCAATGCAGACTCTTCCATATGGCGTAAAGGAGCAGGCGCTTTATGACCTGTTTCTAGACCCATCGTCTTCACCCCGCCAGGTGAATGAATCTGCTGACTCTTGCTCCCCAGGTCGCAGGATGGCGGATATATCTCCTTGCCCCTCCCCTTTAGAAGCTGGCGTAAACCTCCAGGTCGCCGCGGGGGGCGGCTGTAATCTGTCGAATGCTGCCATGTTAAGAAAATTATAAAATTTCGAATCTATTTCGTAATTTTAAATCAAATTTCAAAATTCTATCTAGGTCTATATTTTCGATAACGATCGAAACTTAACAGCATACAGATTTGATTGATGGTTCTTTTATTGAATGTATAAAGTCCACGCATTCAAATTTGCAATATGGCCATTGACATGTTTCTGACTCAATCGAGAACGCATTCGAATTATGAATAAATCGTCTCTATCTTAACGTGCCTTTGGAACCAATTCGACTTTAACGTGTCTTTAGAATCAATTCGACCTATTCAAAAATGTAACTGGACCAATTCGAGATGGCTTTTGAATTTGAATTACTGCCATTTATAGAACCCATTTGTCCCCCCACCCCGTCCAACGTGTTCTTGAAATATTTTAGTTCATCAGCTTGTATATGCCGATTCATACCCTTTTCATAATTTGCGTCAATTTAAAGTTTGAACATTCCTTTCTCTGAAATCAAGATTAAACAACATATACATATAATCATTTTACATATAGATTTGTAGAATATATATTCCTTGTTTATAGCCTATGCATTTATGTTGTTCAATTGAAGGCAGATTAACCGTATGAAATTCAATTTACGGTTACATCTATCATAATTTGAGCAATATTGTACAAAATGACTGCGGTAAAACATTAGTTTATCGTGGATTAAAATTAATAATGGACGATATAGACACATTTCTAGATTTCAAAAAATTACATCACAAAGTGCTAAATATCTCGAAAATGGTACGTATGGTACTTGCTAGCTACACCGTAATCATCACATTCGATTCCATATAAAAAGTTACAGAATAAATGTCCACTCACTCGATTTAAGTGTGCGAATTGTATTTTTCACACATTTTCGACCGTCGAAAACGAAAATCCGGATTTACAACTTAATTTCGACATATGAAAAAGTTGGTATTCGGGGAACGGTTTCGAATCTGCAATCGGTGCTGCTATGCAAGGGCAGATTTTATCCATTAGGTGGTCGAAAATGGTCTTTTTTTTAAAGTGCACTTAAACGATCTAGCTATAGCATGCTTAATAACCGAGACGTTTACTTCGTGAAAGTAGTTAAAAGCTCAAAATATTAATTCAGAAATATTATATAATGGGTGCACAAGACAGACAAGTCACTTGAACAATGGCACACGTTATACAAAACAATAGGAGTCGACAATAGAACAACAGATAGAAGTAGTTATTTGGCAAGGGAGTTTTCTGAAATTATATTTTCCATAGACTTCACGTTATCAAACCTTAGATATCTCGAGATATAAATAAAGTATAACCTATCACCCGATCTGTTCAAGGTATGTACAACATTTTGTTCAGATCGGTTGAGTTTGACTACACCTACGACACTCCGGCCGTCCAAATAGTTGCTCTTAGTCCTCTGGACGAGTCGGACGGTCTGGGTCTTCAACACCAACGACACTGGGGCGCGGTAGCCCATTGGTTAGCGCGCTGGAGTTGCACTCGGTAGGCCCGGGTTCGATTCCAGCCACTGCCAAAACTGCCGCCGTGTTCATGCGGAGTACGATCACGTTAAACATGTGGGTCCGAAAGTCCTTCCGAGAGGTTGGTGGTAGGGGAAGGAGGGTACGGTCCCTGTGGATGCCTCCCCCACTGGGTTCCGGTCAAAATTGGGTGGCACTTCCCGACCGTCCAAACAGTTACCTTACACCTTTCTGGTAGGTCGGACGGTCTGGGTTTCAACAACACCAACGACACTTTCGCACACAATGAAATATGAGTCAGAGAAATGGAATCATTGCTGCATTATTGCGTTATTTGTGCTTCTATGCATTGCTCAAGTTCCCT
The DNA here is from genome assembly GCA_951213105.1 of Amaurobius ferox. NCBI lineage: Eukaryota > Metazoa > Arthropoda > Arachnida > Araneae > Amaurobiidae > Amaurobius > Amaurobius ferox. The sequence continues at coordinate 107,533,758 of OX578154.1, read as the reverse complement.
TTTCCTTTGCATAGCGTGTTTCTAAAAATTTATAACGTAGTTAAGAAGTGTTTATGACTATGTTCAATCTGTCTGTCGCACGATAACTGCCGTAAAAATGACTTTATAAAAATTAAATTTTAGTATGTTTTCGAGACAGTCTGTGTGACATATGGGAATAGAAATGAATAATATCACTCAATTAGTTTTGGATTAAATCCAGGTGGAAAAATGGAATCCTATGTGATCTCATTTATGAAATATTTTTAAGAAAAGATAAAATTCACAAATTGTTTTGAAAATTTTCGGAAATATTGAAATTATCCAATAAAATATAGAAAAGAAATTTGAGCAAAATATGTACGGTAGTTTTTTAAATAAAATTGAAAATAATAATGACACCCATATTATATAAAGAGATCACGTGACCCACTTTAAAATAAAACTAGGCGTCCATCTTCTTTCCCTGTGTCGAAATCGTGATTTTTAAAGTTCTTTTATATTTATGTTGAGTGTTGCATTCGTCCTAAAATCGCTTTACTTTTGTGTATGTTCGGTGCATCGATATTCTGCCCTAACGCAATGACAATATTTTAAAGTTTAAATGATCATCAAAGTTTGATTATTTCTACAACGAAGCCTTATTTTAACGTATGCAGAATGTAAATAAATTAAGATGTAAGATGAGTTGTATAAGAATTGCTGAATTTTTGACCGCAAAATTATTCTGGAGTCTGTAATATAGGTGATATGAATAAAATTTTCATTGATTTTACATAGAGAAGCGGAGGATTTTATAACATTGATTTTCTATGAAGTTTGAAGCATGGAGTCAGAAATGACTTCAACCTCCATGGTTTTAAATTTTTTTAAAATAAATTATTGTACTTCTGTGATAATGAAAAAATTACTGCTGAATGTATCGCATTTTATAAACATTTAAATAAAATTGCATCGCAGTTGGAAAGTGTTTCATAATCAATGCTTCATGCACGATTGATATTTATTATTGATTATTAATAGGATACATTTCTACAGTAAAAACTGTGACATTTATAACAATATGAGTAAAGGAAATCCATTTAAGTTTATGAACATACGCAATGGATTCATAAAGCCCAGAATTTCCTCATAGGTATTCAATAAAGTATAGGAATTTATAAAGACACTAATTTGAGTATGCCAATATTGAACATTCGAATCATCTGACAGTTTGAATATTTCAAAGCAAATTTTATGTACACACAATTCGCTGCATGGTATACAGTTTTCTGTATATTACGCAATGTATACCCCCCATCCGAAAAAAAATATTTGTATTGGATCTTAGTATGTTTAACATCTTTATATGGCTATAGCCACCTGTGCTTTAGCATACATCCTTGATATGCTTTAAATTTATATATCTTTGTATTTTTGTAATTCTATATAGTTTCGTATGCTTAAAATCTATATTATTAGCAACATTCAACTGAGAGTATGAGACTATGTATATAAAAAAATTTAAAATATCTTAATCTCTTCAACCAGGCTTGTTTAAATAACATCTATTATTTTGAAAATGAGCCCTGCGACTGTTAGTGGTGCCATCTATTGAAACATTATTTAACTGCGAAAACTGCAATTTTTAGTGGCCCCATCGTAATATCTTCTAAATGCGGTATTTTGCAGTTTTGTGAAAACTCATCATGATCCAATACTTACAATATTCAGTTTTGTATTTCGATATGAAATCATTTGCATTTTTTTAAATCGCTGATTTAAATTTTTGGAAGAGAAAATCCCTTAATAAAAATAAATATATTTGAAATTGTAATGCATAAGAATTATAATTTCATTTATAAAAAGGAGAATTTTATATTGTCAATTAGCTTAATCAATAAAATGAGAAGCAATTGCTAATTAAATGAAAAAAATTAACTAAGAGTTTGGATACAATCTATATTATTACATTCATACAATCATATACAATTTTGTTAAAATCATAATAAAAATTTTATACATACCATTTTATACATATATAATATTTCATACATATATAATGAAAAAAATTATAATCAAAATTAAGGAATTTTTGCAATAAAACAGCGGCAGTAGTTAATAATTAACGATATCTTTTTGATTTAAGGATAATATAGGGTCCTTATAATCCTACATTTTAATAAAAGTTTGCAAAATGCCTGCTCGGAATTGCGTCAGGGTGGTTGTTTCCCAGGAACGACCTATGGGCCGGAGGCCCTTAAAAGGGCCTCCGGCCCATAGACGACCCAGGAACCAATCACCCTGACGCAAGACCGATAATTGAGAATTGGGAGGAATGCCTTTCATGGAGGACTTTCTAAGGGGACTACGTCGTATTCACGTTCCATACTGGGGAAACCATGAAAAACCCAGTACACGTAGCTTGTCAATGCCGTTTCAGCAGAGTCAAACTCCGCTCCACGGATCGACTTCCCGCAATTCGGTGGTCAAGTCAGTCAGCCAGTCCCAACCACCCGGCTGTGGGTACACCGATCAAAGAGAGAAAGAATCAGAAAACAGATAGGAAAGAGGACACAAGAGACAAGAGAAACAACCAAGCCTCCAGCGGGAATCGAACCCACACTCTCATGGCCAGGCAAGACTCCCCCGTCTTTACCGCAGAGCCACAAGAGCGGCAGAGTTTGCGACCGAAAATCCGATGCTATGACGAGCGCAGTTTAATGTTTTAACGAACTACGTCAAAATTCTGCAATTGTCTAATAGAAAGGCACGCAATTTAAACGATCGTGAACGTAAAATGTAAATTAAGAACATATTTATCTTAATTCAGCTTATTCAAACTCATTTTAAAATATTTTTTCAAGTTAATGAAAACAATCAATTGCGTAAAACTGCACTTAGTGTTAATACTATGTATATCACTGCTAAATGTATAGCATTTTATAAAGGTTTAAATAAAATTGCATTGCAGTTGCAAAGCGTTTCATAATCAATGATTTATTCACGATTGATCATCATTGTGTATTATTGATTATTAATGGAATTAATTTTTAGTGTAAAAACGTGTCATTTATAACATTATGCGTAAAGGAAATCCATTCACATTTATGAACATACACAATAGATTCATGGAGTCCAGAACTTCCTCATAGATACATTCAGTAAAGTATAGGAATTTGTAACGGCACTAATTTAAGTATGTCAATATTGAACATTAGAATCATCTGAAAGTTTGATCGTTTCAAATCAAGATTTAATATATTTTTCTCAAAACTCGTTTCATGGCATACATTTTTCCGTATATTATACAATGCATGTATCCCACATATATATATCCACATATATATCCCACATATATGTATATTATACAATGTATGTATGTATCCCACTCCAAATAAGTAATCTGTATTGGATCTTAATATTTTTAAAATTCTTATATAGACATAGCCACCTGTGCTTTAGCATACATCCTTAAAGTGCCTTAAATCTATATACATTTATATTTTTTTAATTCTGTATAGTTTCGTATGCTTAAAATCCATATTATTAGCAACATTCAGTGGGAGTATAGGACTATGGATATAAAGGCATTAAAAATATCTTAATCTCTTCAACCAGGTTTGTATATATAAGTCTATTATTTTGAAATCGAGCCTTGCGACTTTTAGTGGTGCCATCTATTGAAATATTATTTGACTGCGACAACTGCAATTTTTAGTGGCACAATCGTAATATCTTCTAAATGCCGCATTTTTTAGTTTAGTGGAAAGTTACTTTGATCCAATTTTTACAATATTCAATTTTGTGATTTGAAATCGCTGTTTCAAATTTTTGGAAGAGAAAATTATCTAATAAAAATATTTGAAAATGGAATGAATAAGAATTATAATTTTATTTATAAAACGGGGATTTTATATTATCAATTAAATTAATCAATAAAATAAGAAGCAATTGCTAATTAAAAGGAAAAGGTTAAAAAAAATTTGGATACAATCTATATTATAACTTTCATACAATCATATACAATTTGGTTAAAATCATAATAAAAATTTTATGCATATGAAAAAATGTATAATCAATGTTAAGGAATTTTTGCAATAAAACAGCCGCAATTATACAAAAATCTAATTAAGGATATATTTTATTGTTTTGTATTCCCTTAAATTAAAAAAGTCCTTATTCCTACATTTTAATAAAAGTTTGCAAAATGCCTGCTTGGAATTGCGTCAGGGTGGTTGTTTCCCAGGAACGACCTATGGGCCGGAGGCCCTTAAAAGGGCCTCCGGCCCATAGACGACCCAGGAACCAATCACCCTGACGCAAGACCGATAATTGAGAATCGGGAGGAATGCCTTTCATGGAGGACTTTCTAAGGGGACTACGTCGTATTCACGTTCCATACTGGGGAAACCATGAAAAACCCAGTACACGTAGCATGTCAATGCCGCTTCAGCAGAGTGAAACTCCGTTCCACGGATCGACTTCCCGCAATTCGGTGGTCAAGTCAGTCAGCCAGTCCCAACCACCCGGCTGTGGGTACACCGATCAAAGAGAGAAAGAATCAGAAAACAGATAGGAAAGAGGACACAAGAGACAAGAGAAACAACCAAGCCTCCAGCGGGAATCGAACCCACACTCTCATGGCCAGGCAAGACTCCCCCGTCTTTACCGCAGAGCCACGAGAGCGGCAGAGTTTGCGACCGAAAATCCGATGCTATGACGAGCGCAGTTTAATGTTTTAACGAACTACGTCAAAATTCTGCAATTGTCTAATAGAAAGGCACGCAATTTAAACGATCGTGAACGAAAAATGTAAAATAAGAACACATATATCTTAATTCAGCGTATTCAAACTCATTTTTTAATATTTTTTCAAGTTAATGAAAACAATCAATTGCGTAAAACTACACTTAGTGTTAATACTATGTACAGAAATTCCATATTTTGATATGAAACAAATAAAAAGAAACAGCGACGTAAATCTGTTAAGGTACATAATGACTTACACAGGACTCTAATGACCTATTTTGCAAAATAGCATGTTTATACTCATGTTTATAGTGAATTCCAAAGTATTTAATATAATATAATGTTATCCATACAGTGTGCTATATAGATTTTGAGATTCTGATATCAAGCTATCGTTAAGTAACGGCATGACTGATGCCTATAATTATAATCTACGTTAAATTTTAGTATTTCTATACTTGATTGAAAGGATGATCTTCGTAAACTTGAAAGCTACGAGATTTCTTTTTTTATAACAACACCGATTTTACAGAATTTCGTAAAATGCAACAAGTGACTCAATTTGAAACGAAAATAACAGCACTGCTACTTAAAAGGCTTTAATAAGCTTAACAATATTCGTTTTTTACAAAATTGCCTTAGTTGTGTGTTATGCTTTTGCCAAAGTGTATTACAATTACAAAAAATGGCTATAGATGCATTGGATGAAAGGCATATGTTTCTGAGTAATACAAGATATTGACACTTACCTATACTTTCCCTCATTTCAGCCAGTACGCAAGATCGGGATCAGGTAGCTAGCTTTATTTTTTTACAAACAAGCAATCACAGAAAAATATATTTTCATTAACATACCGCTAAACAAAAATAAATCTGAAATCACAAACTTTTTTACGGAGAGGTAGGTGATCGTTGTCAAGTGAAACTCCAATACAGAAACAAGTAAAGTTTTCACGTCTACTGCCTCAAACATTCAAGTGTTAAACAATAATGTTTAAGATGTTATTATATTATTGAAAATAAATCGATCGGATGAACAAACATGCCGTTTAAACAAATTTTAGTGACACTGAGGTACCCATTTATTTTCAAAACTCAAACATAATGAAAGTAAACAACAGTTTTGGATGCCACAAAAAATACTTTTCTGTGCTGTGTTCAGAACTGTCAATCGGTTCCATAGGGACTTGGTACAAATAGTAACGTCAGGATTCAATTCGAAACTTTTGCAAGAAGCTCTACGTACTGAACTAAGTAGATAGTTCAGAATACTACTTATATCACTTGATCTCTGCAGAGTCGCCCATTAGCGATCCAATCCCCGCCCCTCATACAATAAAGTGCTTGAAATGTATATATGAACTTAGCTACTGTAGCTAAGGATGTGTTCAGAACTACAGATCAATATAATGGCAGATCATAAATAAGAATCATAGGACATTTTTCAAGAATAGGTTCATGGATGGCGATATTCCGAATTCTCGATCCCTTGAGTTTCAGGCTTGGTATTATGAAAGGGAGCAACATTTCTGGTCATTTTTGGGAAGCATTTGACTTGAGTTCACGAACTAACGTTTCAATGCAATGACGTAAAGGCCGATATACAACCGGGTAATTACCAGATTTTCAGGAATAAAGGCGATATATTGTTTTGCAAACAAATTTCTGAAAATTGAAACAACCGATTTTCAAAATTATGTTTTTGTTTAAAAGTTTATATTACCCAGATGAGAAGAGTGTATAGAATCCCCGTCCCCCCAAACTTCTGATTTTTAAATGAGGTGGTACGAAATTTAGAAAGTTAATTTATTCTTGAACTACACATTGTTTACAGGGCCACTGCGGCGATGCAACGTCAACTTTGCTACTAAAGGTTCCAGGTTCGGAACTCTGTTTCGACAGTTTTATATTTATAAAAAAATATTTTGAAGAAAGATTATACTCGTACATTTGTGCCTCATCTACTATCTACATAATTGAAACTTAAACCGTCCTTTATTGTTGTTGTTAATTAATTTCTAAGAATATATAGGATGAAAACAGGGAAGAAAAAATGAAAAGCGAATATAGTATATATATATATATATATATATATATATATGGGAGTCCCATCAAGACCGTCCAAACTCTGCACAGCCAGATTCCTCTCTTGGAATGCATAAAAATTGTCCAAAGAACTGTACCTCTACGACCCATAGCTTTCGAGAAAAATGCGAGAGAAAAGTATGACGTCATATCCGGTGCACGAGAAAACAACTTTATTGGAAACATGAACATCGGTATTTGCATATGTTTACATAGGAAGATGTCCAAAATGTCAAGCGCACATATCGAGGCCTGCATGCGCACGCCGTGGAATGACGTCAAGCATGATGGAGCTCCGGAGCATGTCAGCTCTCCTGTATGTAATTGACTGTATATGGAATACCCAGGCCGCTGGATTGGACGAGGGGGTCCGGTTTTATGACCTCCACGATCGCCAGATCTACCACTTTTGGATTTTTTCCTATGGGACCATCTGAAGGAATTGGACTATCAAGACTTACTACAGAAAGTGACTTAGTTGCTCGTCTTCATGCTGCGGTAGTTTTATGCACACTACGCTGCTGCAACGCGTGCAGTCAGCCATTCCACTGCTCGCCTATGCATGCCTCGATATGCGCGGTGGACATTCTGAACAGCTTTCTATGTAAAAAACGTATGCAAATACCGATGTTCATATTTCCCGTAAAGTTGTTTTTTTCGTACACCGGATATAACGCCATACTTTTCTCCCGCATTTTAATCAAAAACTATGGGTCGTAGAGGTACAGTTCTGTCGGCAATTTTTATGTATTCCAAGCAAGGAATTTGGCTGTGGAGAGAGGTCTTGATGGGACACCGTGTATATATATATATATATATATATATATATATATATATATATATATATATATATATATAGGGTTGAGAAGTTGAGAGCTAAATGCAGACTATTTGGGGAGTGCAATGGCGAGACATATGAGGTCACGGAATTTGTGTTTTTAGGGTAGGTATCCTTATGGATATCATCGAAGAGAGTAAGTAATACGTGGAAATGAAGGTTTTTGTGGTAATGGAGTTAGTATTGGTATTTGTGTCTGATTGTTTGAATCGGGGTTTATGCCTTTTTCCACTTTCGTATTGTTTTGTATTGTACTGTTTTGTAGAGTATATCTTCAGGTATATATCTTTCTCAAATTGGTACCGGCCTCCGGGAGTGTTTGCCGCGGCTCTAAGCGTGCTTTAACCGGTTGTTCATTTCTTTTTGATCTTTTTGGAAATTTATATATATATATATATATATATATATATATTGTTTGTTTAAAAGCTTAGACTTTCCAGATGAATAGAGTGCAGTATAGACTTTTCCCCTGAAACTTTAGATTTTTGAAGAGGATGGTGGGAAATTTACACTATTTTATTCTTGAGTTATACACCCCTGTAGCATAGTCTATAGAATGTCAACTTTGTTGCAAAAGGCTTTAGGTCCTACAGTCAGTTTCAGGGCAGTTTTACACTTTCCGGAATAAAATAATTTTGGAAGGGTAGCTTACATTTGCCTCAGCTACCGTCAATAAATTTAAAAAATACAACTTTTTTTTACTATACATGTTTATATAGCATATGTAAAGAATAATTCTGAGTAATTTGAGGGTATTAACTAGTTCCTGGGTGAATTTAAGACTTTTTATGCCCATTTTAAGAGTCTCTGTAAAGTATGTAGGATAAAAGGTATTTTGGGCTTTGAGATGGAAATGCAAGTTTTGTTGTGAATTCTAGGTGTTAAGGGATGTTTAGTGTATATGAACTGTATATTTGAGAAAGCAATGATGGTAATAATCGCTTTCTCGGGGGTACGGAGGGGGTGAAAGGATAACCTTGAAGGGTTGTGTGCCATTCGGAGGGCTGTTAAATTCAATGTCTCCGCGCTTGCAATGGAGAGTGCGTTTTATTATAAGTTGTTTGCTAAGATGCTGCATTGTATGAGGATCTAATTATTGCTGATTCTTAGATATTTTTCCAATAAATGGTTTTTCTTTCATAGACTTAGTGAAAACGTTTATGATTAAAAATTCGCTTTGAATGTATTTGAAGATGGTTTTATGTAAACTACATTGATTTTCAGTGTGTATGTAGGAATTTTTTCAATGGAGCTTAAGGTGTGTTTTTCCCTATGTTAAGGGGAAATGGTGAGGGATTATGGAGATTCTTTACGTATAAAAGGGTTTTTCTGCTATACTTATAATCTGCTATACTTAAAAGTAGAGGGGGAATTATTTTATTACAATATATTATTTTTATAAGATGTAACGATGTTTTAATATATCTTAATGTGTTTGTAACCCTATGAGAATATATTTAATGTATCGATGACGATTATTAAAAGGATACTATCGATGAATATTATGCATGGGTCGTCGACTCTTAATAGGATGAATGTATGTAATTATGCTAACTTGAACTCAGTTAAGGGGTGATCTTATCACAACCTTGGCTTAGGGAAATTCCAAGATCAATTTTTTCTTTAGATATGGGTACTGAGGGGATTTGGGTAGCCTTCAGACTGTAATTTTGTCATTCTGCGTGCATACTTCATAGTGGTAGGTTATTCTTACAGTACTATCTCACATTCTTAAATCAGGATCTCAATTTTAACGAGTGATATGGGAGATGCTACATCTAGTTTTAGTGATGTTGATATGCTTGAGTGATGTTGATATGTCTCGCCTTTACGCATGAGTGGTCATGTAAGTACTTGTTTTAATTTGATTTTATTTTGTGATTTTATTAAACTTGTCTTTTTTATAATATGTGATAACTTAATTATTTTATTTAATTAGAACTTTTATGAAATTAATGTAGCTGATTAGTGTTTTCATATCTATAAATATTCTTTAACTTGGTGGTTTTATCATTTTTTGGAATGGATTTTATTGGGGTGATTTAAGGAAGCTATGATTACCTTACATAAGTTTTGAGATATACGTTACAATATTAAAGAGAATATTAACATGCTTATACTAAAATTCTGTATTTTATCTTTCAGAGGTTTGTCTTACCCTATGAAAAGTTTTACGAAGAAGATAAATTTATTGCGGCATATGAATATGCACGACTCTTTAAGTAAAGTTTCTTATCCACAATGTTCGGCTACGTTTACCCGAATGAGTAATATGTTGTATCATGAGCGTACAGCCCATGATGATAAATCTGTGTGTGAAAAGTAAAAGTTCCAGTGTTTGTCCTATGCAAAGTGCTAAAAGAAAAACTTCTGGTGTTTCTGGCATGAATAAAAAGAGTAAAGTGAGTACAAATCCCTGTCAACAAGCTTTAAACAGTACTGTGACTGTTCATAAAATTAATGGTGCTGGTGAAAAAGATATCCTTAACTTTTTGGATGCTAACAGAATTGCTATAACGCTGTTGTTAGAGGAGATTGCTCTGAAGCTTAGTTTTGTATGGTGCATAAATCCATGTTGCCGTTTCACTCGCTTCCAATCTGAAAGAGAGAAGGAATATTGTAAAACCTATTTCAGAAGTTTTTGTATGAGGAATCTCAATGTAGAAGATTTGAATGCAAATATGGATACTACGTTTAGAAAAGTATTAACATCATTCGAAACCTATAAGGGTCGTGGTAGTGGTTGAGTTTTAGAGAGGATTGATGAGCTAATGATGTTGGAGCGTATGCACCTCTAGCTGTTTCGAGCTATATCCCACCACCCAAGTAACTAGTAGCTGAGAAATATGTTATTAATGTGCAGAATAGTGACCAAAAATGCTTTATGTGGTTCATCTTAGCAGCTCTTTATTCAGTTCAAGACCATGCGGATCGTGTTGGTAAATATATCGAGCCGGAATGTAAGCTAAATATGGACGGAATTGAGTTTCCTATCTCTTTACACCGGGTTAAATTGTTAGAAGGAAATAACAATATGAGCCTGAATGCCTTTGAGTATGAAATAAAAAGGTCTTTCCGCCTTATATCATCTGATAGCCGGGATTGACACTGTAATTTACTACTTATTGTAATGATGAGCAGTATCATTACTGTTGTATTGGAAGTATGAGTAGACTTTTACATAGTTTAACTAAACATAAAGAGGTGTATTAATTTTGCGACCACTGTTTACAGCGCTTTTCAGCTGCAATTCGTTTAAAGAATCATATTGAATTATGTCGACAGTATGGTCTGTAGCGTGTGGAGTTTCCCAGTGGTGTTGATAAAATTTTGAAATCTAAAAGTATTTGCATGCAAATGTGTGTACCATTTGCGGTATATGCGAACTTTGACTCTTTTGTAATCAATACGGATGTATGCGAGAATTCCCCTTCCATTTCACATGAGAACATCTTATCTCATGATGTTCCTTGTGGTTTTCCATACATTATCATTGGCCCCATTCGGAAATCCGTTAAAGGCCCTGTTATCTATAGGGGTGAGGATGTGATTACCCTAAAGGCCCTTATTCACTAAGAAGAAGAAATTGAAAGAATATTGAAAGGAGATATGAAAATGAATTTCACTGCTGCAGATCGGGAAACTTTGGAAATGCTGTTATCTATAATGCTGTTATATGTAACAAGGTTTTAAGGGAAGAACGTGCAAGAGACTACTGTCACTTAAATTCTAAGTCTAGAAGTGCAGCTCATCCTAATTGTAATCTTATTTACAAGATAAGACGACGCATACATATTGTGTTCCATAATTTAAAAGGGTATGATGGGCATTTAATTACGCAGGGAATCGGTCAATTTAAAGAAAAGAGAATTGAGTGTATTCCCAGTACTATGCAGAATTATATTACATTCAGCCTTGGATGGCTACAGTTTAGAGACACCCTCCGATTTTTACCTGCTTCTATTGAGAAAGTAAGCTCTAGTTTGGAATGCGTCCAGTTTCGTATCATTAAAGAACATTTTACAAGTGATCAAGTGGATTTGTTGACTAGAAATGGTGTTTATCCCTATTCTTATATGGATTGTGCTAAGAAGTTTGAAGAAACGAGTCTACCCTCTAAAGAAATCTCCTTCGATGATTTAAATCAGGAGAAGGCCTCTGATGAAGCCTATGCCCAACATGTTTGGTCATCCTCAAAGATAAAGAATAGGAGGGAATATCATGACATGTACATAAAAACTGATATTCTTCTGGCAGCAGATATTTTTAAAAAATTTTCTTGATTTGTCACTGAATTATTATGGAATAGATGCAGTCCATTGTCTAACATTACCTTCTCTTTCCTGGAATGCAGCCCTAAAATCTACTGGTGTATCATTAGAACTGATTACAGACCCTAATGTGTATCTATTTTTAGAAGAAGGTATAAGAGACGGTGTTAATGTTATTAGTAAAGTCAGGCTAATAATAAGTAGTTGGAGCATTAGTATTCTGCAAAACTAGTAGGAACATAACGTACATGGATGCTATTAATTTATATGGATGGGCTGGCTCTAAACCAATCACTACCTGTATTTAATTTTAGATAGATCGATTCTAAAGAAATCCAAAACTTTGATCCACTTGTCATAGAAGATCGTTCAACTATGGGGTATATTACTGAGGCGGATATTGACTACCCTGATGATTTGCACGATGGATATAATGATTATCCTCTGGCACCTGGAAGGATGCATATCACCCCATCTCTGATTTCAGAGTGTAGCCGGAATTTATCTGAAGAAATGAATTTGAAAATATACAATAATCAGATTAAATTAACACCCTATTTGAATCATCAGACTGAATATGTTCTTCATTATAGAAATTTAAACCAGTATAGGAAACTTGGGATGAAACTTGTGAATATCCATTGAGTATTAATTTTCAAGCAAGAACCCTGGTTGAAACACTATGTACAATTTAACACTGAGAAGAGAATGCTGGCGAAAAATTCCTTACAAAAAGATTTGCTTAAACATATAAATAAAGCAGTTTTTGAAAAAACAATGGAGAATTTGAGAAACAGAATGGATGTTACACTAGTACAGACTAAGAAGAGATTGAAAAAAGGTATTTCATCACCAGCCATTGACTTCTTCAATGTATTTAATGAAGATTTGGTTGCAGTTCATATGCATAAGACTAATTTAAAATTGAATAGATCCATCTATGCTGGTTTTTCAGTACTTAACTTGAATAAAACACCCATGTATTATTTTCGTCATGATTTTTTTAAGATGTGTGGAAGTCGAGATGAATTACGTTTTACCGATACTGATTCACTATGTTATGAAGTGAAAACGGAAGATATTTATTAAGATTTTGAATGTTATGAAGATTATCTTGACTTTTCGGATTATCCATGTGATCCTCCACTTCATTCCAACAAAATATTATTGAAAAAATAAAAGACGAGTTGAATGGGACACCTACGCTGGAGTTTGTAGACCTAAGATAAAAAATGTATAGTTTAAAAACATCCTTCATGGTAAAGAAAACTGCTAAAGGTGTTACTAAGGATACCGTGGAAAGATTCATTTATCATCAAAATTTTTACGACTGCTTAACAAGCCGTGCATAGAGTTGAGCAAATTAAAATTTCAAGCAAGGATCAGAAGATTTATACTGTGAAATAAATAAAAATTTGGTTATCTCCTTATGATGATAAACGTTATATTTTGAATGATGGTTTCAAGAGCTTAGCATATAGTCATTATCAATTTTAATTGACTAAGCCATGATAAATTAAAATGTAGCGGTGTATTGTATATACCGGGTGGATGTGAGACTATAATTTAGGAAGAAAAAAATTCTATAGGACTATAATTTAAGAAAAGTTAATTAATAACATGATTTATTTTTTTAGAGAAAGTGTATTCATTTACAAACATTGCAAGAAACTACTATCAAGTAGAATCATGTTGAATTATGTTAAGATACAGTACTTTTTACACGTATACTGACAGAATCATAATTAATTATAGGGACTCCAATATGGTAAAGATGTCTATGGATCAAAAACTGGAACGATTAAAGACAAAATTATACATATATATATATATATATATATATAATAGTAAAAATTGAACGATTGGACATGAAGTCAGCCAACAGGTAATACATGAAAGGCCTAGGGGGATTGTGACCCCTAGTTTCCGTTTACAAGTCGACTTTTCCACCAATGGCACTCACGGAGCCATGCATCACCTGCGGTTAAATTCAGTACAACGTCGAAACAGAAGACGCCCATACGAAGTATATATCAAACGTAAAAGGAAAAAATCCCCCAACATAAGAGCAATATAATTGAAACGACACATAAGACTAAACCTACTTAAAATATCCGAACTACAAATACAAATACCTTACCTCCATCTAAATCACTCACGTCAATTTTACACGCTTAAATAGTTCCTCGATGTATCGATGTCATTTTATTTCCTGAAATAAAGGTGTTGCCAAAATCCCTACTGCACGCATCGAAAACTTTACTATGTACCACATTGTAACACTGACAAATAAATATTAAAGGATAATTTTCTGTTATTGCTTCCTTAATAAATATAGAATCATTTTTGATCATATCCTTTCCATAAGAATACATTTAAGTATCAGGATATTTCGCAATATAGTCATTAATCACTTTAAACGTAGTGAAATAATGCATTCTTATGGAAAGGATAGGATCAAAAATGATTCTATATTTATTAAGGAAGCAATAACAGAAAATTATCCTTTAATATTTATTTGTCAGTGTTACAATGTGGTACATAGTAAAGTTTTCGATGCGTGCAGTAAGGATTTTGGCAACACCTTTATTTCAGGAAATAAAATGACATCGATACATCGAGGAACTATTTAAGCGTGTAAAATTGACGTGAGTGATTTGGATGGAGGTAAGGTATTTGTATTTGTACTTCGGATATTTTAAGTAGGTTTAGTCTTATGTGTCGTTTCAATTATATTGCTCTTATGTTGGGGGATTTTTTCCTTTTACGTTTGATATATACTTCGTATGGGCGTCTTCTGTTTCGACGTTGTACTGAATTTAACCGCAGGTGATGCATGGCTCCGTGAGTGTTGCCATTGGGGGAAAAGTCGACTTGTAAACGGAAACTAGGGGTCACAATCCCCCTAGGCCTTTCATGTATTACCTGTTGGCTGACTTCATGTCCAATCTTTAAATTTTTACTATTATACTTTTCTAGACTAATTCAAGCTGCATTGAGCTTATTGGTCTAGATAACTGTTTTTGTACTGTTTGTAATATGGTAGATTCTGTTATATGACATTCTATATATATATATATATATATATATATATATATATATATATACATTAAATGCTCAAGATATATAAAACGAAATAAAATTTGCAAGCCCAGATTAAATTTAGACTGTGAAGAAAAAAAACATCATATCTACCTATTGATTAATGATATCCTTCTTAGCCTTAGCTTACTGATGAAATTTTCATTAATAGAAAAATCATGTGTCCAGTTGAAGCTCCACCCGCCTCCATCTGGAGTCTTATGTTATAACACGGGGAAGTTTAACTTCAGCAGGAGCCCCATGTTAAAGTATAGCTCCAGGTGAGTCAGTATACTCTTATTTACCCTACTAGTGCTCTTATCACAGCAAACTATTAAGTCTAATTGCACCTTCCTTGATGCACAGAGGTCACTTTTATTTCTCCCCTTGCCTCCCATTGGTTCTGCCGTATCTGTGTGCCAATTCGCTCCTGTCTTCTGAGCGTGGTCTATCTTGGCTTTCATTGGTTAATTTGGGTTGCCAGACGGGCTGGCTTGCATCCATCGTAATATTTCTCATGCTGCCAGGCTTCATTTATTACTCTTAAATAAATTGTCTATGCTTCCTTTATTACTCGTAAATAAATTGTCTATGCTTCGTTTATTACTCCTAAATAAATTGTCTGTCCATTATAAAACGGGGCGTCGCCTTGTCGCCGAGCCATATCTAGAGTATGACGCATATTTTATGTAACTGTATCACTGCACCCTGTTACAATAATTTACCTATACTTATGCTATCAACTGCAGGGCACAAGTATTGATGTATGTAAACTGTTTCTTTCATCAGGAAATATTTGACTCATAATTTGGCTACAAAACTACATTATTTATAATAGCGAAATATTGGATCGGAAAATATTGTAATAGTAAAATATTATCATGTACAAATATTAATGCATTTGCAAACATAATATATAAAATGATTTTGAAAGATACATACAGTCTGATTGTCAGTGATGTCTCGTTCATTTCGACATTCAATTATGTTTTTAACGTTAAAGTAAAAAATTATTCCTCTGTCTCAAAAATCAAAATTTAGCACATAAATCTATTTTTAAAAGTAAACAGATTATTCATTGTAACAGTGAATTTGTCTTCAACAATCCATTTCCAATTCCATTTATTCAAAATGTTTGGATCTTTACACTGTTGTCAATTAAGGTTATTTTGACTTTATTGTTATACAATTTTGATTGTTGTAAAATGCTTTATCTTTACATGATCATTATTCATCACCATATGTAGCACATGTCATTCCCTATGTAATGCAATGCTCTTTTAAAGTAAAATGATGATGCATAAGATCCACCGCACAATGCTTTTAATGCTGAGGAACACACGAAGAGAAGGGCATTTCTTATATACTGGAAGATATGTCCGTCATATGCCCATCGTATGATTACCAAATGTCACCGACAAACTGGAGCATCTCTTATATATAAATGTTTGTTGGCGAATGGTTCAGCGTAAAAATACAAAACTATTACACAAAGAATCTTCTCCGTACACCTTTCTGGTAGGACGGACGATCTGGGTCTCTACAACTACAAAAAATAATCTTCTCAGTCCAAGCAGTTACCTTACACCTTTCTGGTAGGTCGGACGGTCTGGGTCTCAACAACAACAGAGAATCTTCTACCGTGAATGGGTCGAACTAGATGCACTAAAATGATGCTAACAAATGTATCGCATAAACCCATTTCACAATAAATAATACTTTTTAATTTTATGCGAATTTTTGATAATTTTTTTTTAAAAATGCAATCTCCCGAGAACGGTTCATGCTATCGTTCTAAAATGTGTGCCAATCGTTGTCTAATGAAAAATTACTCGAGAAGTAGTTATTTACGTAACATTGTAAAAGTTCTAATTTTTTTATAATTTTTTCAAAATATCATTCAAAAATGGAAAGGGGTGGGGAGGTCTTTGAAACATTCTATTGAGTTTTAAATTAATAGGTTTCGAGTAGACACATGCTGTAATTTTTGTATCCGGGATCGCTCGAAACTGTCCGCTGGTGAAAAATCGTTTCCACAGATTCACGGAGACACACATATTCACACACACACCCACACATTCATATACACACACATATTCACACGTACATACACACACATATGCACACACACACATATATATACACACACATTTTATACACATATACACAGACATCACCTCAAATGATAGATTCAAGTTCAGGGATGCTTGAAACTTGCTCTTCCGAATTTTTGACCCCATTACAGCACTTGTAATATACATTATTCTATGTATATAGAAAAAGTAATAAACAAATAAATAAAGCAGATATACTGTATCATATAACTACTGCAAGATACCACATACGGCAAGATCTTGCATGTACTGCAAGATACCACATACGGTGTAGATATGCTGAATAGTAATGTATTGCAGTTTCCGGAATAAAAAAGATGAAAATGAATTTTACAGTATCTTTCTATAACATTGTCGATACAATCGGAGGATTTCATGTAACAAGTTCGATATACACATAAAATGCACATTATAAATAGTAATAAGAAATCGGTCAGTCTTTGTTATCATAACACGCTTTATTTAAACTTATTACATAGTAAAACAAAATCAAGTTTTTCCAATACATTAGATGAATGAGTGTATTCAAACAATGATAAGACTGTTCTCGTTCGAAATCGCAGTGAAGATCGATAAACTATAAATAAAATTGTTTATATCATATTTAAGTGTACTAATTTTAGTAGATAGCTAACCAAATTATTTAAAAATACCACTTCCTAGTACTTATTTAA
Source organism: Amaurobius ferox (assembly GCA_951213105.1). Classification (NCBI taxonomy): domain Eukaryota; kingdom Metazoa; phylum Arthropoda; class Arachnida; order Araneae; family Amaurobiidae; genus Amaurobius; species Amaurobius ferox. The sequence goes on along the minus strand of OX578154.1, from coordinate 107,515,985 downwards.
AGGAAACGGGAATTAGGTGACTACAGTGGTTTTCAGGACGATATACGTCTTCCGCCTCAGGCAAGGAACCGTGCTCTCTTAACAGACGGCAAGCTACAAAGGCAGCATGTAGTTGTATCTTAACGTCTATTAAGAACAAACACACTGTTTCTGACTTAAGGAAGAGTGTCTGAACGCCTCATAAGCAATTGTAGTAGATGTAAAAAACACCAGTATCGTATGATATCTTGCCTCATAAAGCTTTGTAAAAGGAAACATAAGATGTATGCAATAAAATTATCTCAAAAATCTGAAAACCACTTGTTAGTAACAATATACAGTTGAATGAGAGTATAATACATCAACTTGTTTAAAAAAAAAAGATAATTATGCAAATTAATTGAGCAGTCACTACATCAAATTTAAAAAATGGTTGGTTTAGACAAGAAACAATTTTCCCTACCCTACCTAAATTACAACAATTTTCCTAAACCCTACTACGCTATGTCTCAATTATCCTAAAAATAAGGCTATATTTTTTCCAACGAAACCAACTGATACATTTAATAAATAAACAGTATCAAGCTCTTATTAACAAAATGTTTTTGTTGTTAGATTATTTAAAACAGCAAAGGGATAGAATTTTTCTTTATAAATATCAAGTTCAAGAAGTTGTTACAGTGTAGGGCTTAAGCGGATAATTTTACCAAGTCCTGCATATGTGGAACGAATATCATTACCATATGAATTGAATAGCGTGAACAATTATTTATATACACTGGTATTTTAGCCTGCCAAAGACAGAAAATATGCCCTAAACATGAAGTTGCACTTTCTTTATTTCGTTTGAACAGCCAAAGCAATGGCCAAGCGGTTAAGGTGGAAGTTTCCTAATTCAAGCTGGACTGCCGGGTTGTGGGTTCGAGCCCCACCTGCGAAAACGGATGTTGTGTTGAGGGTGTTCCGCCCTCAATGTTGCGTCGCGTCAGCGTCTTGTGACGGCTAAGTGGTTCACGATTCTGGCTGATGTAAAGGCGTATGATTGAAGGCATTAAGTTCCTGACCGTTAGCAAATAAACCAAATTAATCTTGTTTAGCAATGTAGAATATTTAACTTCCAAAATAATATTTCCAATCGAAAATTGGGTCGTTTAGGTTCGGACCTGTAGCCGAGTTCAGGCCTTCTCTATCAATCAGGGCTGCGGCGGTGTTCTGAGAGACTTTATTTTGTGCAGCTAGAGAGAATAACAAAAATCTAGATTCGGTCAGAAGATGATTCTGTAACCGATAATCAAAGCTTCTGAGATACTGAGAACAACTTGAGACTTGAGGGTATGAAACTCTCATAGAAAACATTAGCTTGGGGGGGGGGGGGAGTATGTTACTGTAGATCATTTCGGTATATACTATCGATGTGCAAGAAATCAGTTTTCTGTATCTCTAGGAAGCTTCTGGTGGGTCTGCAAATATTTCAAGAAAAATGTATTTTCCACTAGAGGAGGGAGGTGTACAAATCGAATATTCGACTCCATTCGGTTCTATCCCGTGACTGATGCTATAGCAAATATTCATCCTTCTAGGACATCGGAGGACTAATAAAAAATATTCCATAGCTTGTCGTACAGTCTTTTTGATATCCCATTTACATTTCAGTCCATCTTCCTTTCCCTTTTACAGAATATTTGCAATTAATGATCCATCTCAAGTATATATAATACAAATAAAATAAAAATTCTTCAATTTATATATATATATATATATATTACTAACTTCCAAAGGCTACCCATTAAGATTTTAGTAAATATTATTTTATTTTTTTATAGTATGGGAAGCAATATATAGCATTTTCTACAAAAGGCATAACGGAATAGAAATATCAAATGCTTCTCTGTCAACATTTATAACGGAGAAACATTCAGTTTGATAAAATTTATTTGGAGTCCGAAAAAATTGAATTTCGTGCCATAAAATAACCAACCGGAAAGGAATACGGGAACAGTTAAGGGGCAGCAATATATTTCAGAAGCGTTTCCTGTTTTTGCAGCGACATAAAACAATATTGAAAACAGTTATAAATAGAACGGATCGAAATAGAAAAATCTATATCCCAATTTGCAAAAAAAGAACGTTTAGAATAAAATTTTCAAATGCTGTAGGATCTATAGGTCAGTTATTAGAAGTTACGACTATAACATGCAGAGTAATTCAAATAAAATGACCTCTCCGAGGTAAAACGACTGGAAGATTTGCAACACACATTTCGTGCGCATGCTTTGAAATGCTTCAGGAATGTGCACATAATTGGGAATTTTAAGTTTATATTGTATACTAGCAGTATACCAGTTCTTTGTACGGAATATATAATATAAAATAACTTAAAATTCCTACAATGTTTTAAATCCGATTGTTGTTCCGTACATTCTATTAAAATATTTAAATTAATACTCCTAAAATTAAGTTTAAGAATCTTTGTTTTCGCTATACAAAAATTATCTTCAGTGGCAGATCTGAAAAATGAAGCACCCTGGTTCCGTTTGGAAATGAATTTATAAAAAAATATGAAATTGAATCAATATATGCCAAAATAAAAGCTCTAAAATTGTATTGTAAAATATAAACGTACTACTTATATTCTCGTAGATTAAAATATATACCCGTGTACTAATAGAAGATTACCCATACTACAATATATGAGTTTCAACCAAGTTTGCCAAATTAAAACAGATGACGTTATAAATTGAAAATAATAATACTCCCAGTAATACATATTTTAACTTCAATGCTGTAATTTATGCAACCTAGTCAGAAATGCAATTTCCATAAAATTTATTTTATATAAAGTTATTTATTATTTAAATCGGAAACATTTAATAATAATCGTCTACTGCATAAACACATTGGATTTAAATCCGTTGCTAAGCGACACGATATCATTTTCTTCCAATAAATTGGCGGGAAATACATAGTCTGCATAATGCTATGCCGTCATAATGCTATGTCATGTTAGATTTAATTCCATTGGTTAGCAACATGATATTTTTTTTCAAATAATTTTGTGGAAAAAATATTGCCTGCATACTGATATCTCAATGAAATGTTTGATAGCTTGATTTTAATTAATATCTAGACAACCCCTGGTCCTAGAAGGTCCACTCACATCTAAGAGGACAGTGGATCGCCAATATATACGATGTAGTCCTGTACAAGAGTTGCAAATCAATGCCACGTAAATTCTATATATGTAAAATAATTCTTTGGCATACAGGATTTGATATACAGGATACTTATATACTTTGACATACAGGATTTGAATAATTTGATACTTGCGTTTTGTAGCAGCTAGATATATATTACTTTCCCTATAATACATGGGAATGTATAGGAAAAGTATTGACATCGTGTTGAAAAACGCAATTCCAGATTTCAACGATTCTACACGTTTTGAAACCTATAGAATTTGTTTTTGGTGTAACGCCAGTGTGTGTGTGTCAGCCTGTACAATGCATGCATCTACTCTAACTCAAAAGCTAATGGACCCAATTTCATAAAATTACTGTTACTGGTTAAATTTGGGTATGATTCAGTATGAAAGGACAAGCCACTTTTCCGAAATAGCTGGCAAAAATCGCATATATTCACTCTAGCTAAAACACCACCTAACCCAATTTCACAAAATTAGGTGGTAACTTGTGTGTTACCTTGATGCTGATTTGATTTTGATACGATTCGAAAAAAAATAACCTGCCGTTTTTTAGGAATGGCCCGCAAAAATCGTCAAAATCTAATATAAATAACTGAGTGTGCTCAAATGTACTCTTTTAATGTGTGTTTTATACGTAATTTTTGACAATGAAAAAGATCAATCCCATAATTCGAGGACTAATTGTTCTCGAGATATTTTAGTTTTCTTCATTTTTGCTATATTGTCTTTGAAAATACATCTAGTTACAACTGGTAACGAAAATGGAATTAAAAGTGCCAATTAAGTGTCATTTTAAATAATGATGCGTGTTATTGAGATTAAAGACAAATAATTTAACGCATTAAGGAAGAAATAAAGAAAACATGAATTTGAGTCTGTAGGAGAGGTCATGTGCTGTCTACATCAGAGTTTATTTTACATTGTATCAATATTACACAACTTCAACTCTTTAAAATGCAACAAAATGGCAATTTGAAAATATTAGAATCAATAACCTTTTAAGTTTTTCTTCTCTTCGAAACTACTGGAAAAAAATGTGAACAAAAAAAATGTAACATAATAGATTCTCATAGTCAAATAAGAATAGAAATTTATGAATTTTTATAAACCGATAGACACGTGCTTTATTATATATTTTCAAGATTGAATGGTAAATAGTGCACGCAAATACGTCATTAAATTTAGAGCGGTTTACCTCGAACGTAGAGTTAGAAATAAAAAAAAATCACATGTGAGCAGCACATAACTTTCCTTGCAGACTCATATTCATGTTCTCTTTATTTCTTCTATAATTCATTAATTCGAGTTTAATTGCACATAATAACAGCGATAAGTTAATTAAATTACACTGAATTTTCAATTTTAATTCAATTTTCGTTTTCATTTGGTTACTGGACTTATTTTCAAAGGTGGTATAGCGAAAATGCGAAAAAACAAAAATATCTAGAAAACGATAATCTATCCATATATCTGTATATTTATAATAATTGTCAAGTATTCGTCTGTCTGTCTGTCACGCTTTTTTAGGCATTTCCCGAATAGATAGAGACTTTAAATTTGGTACACTTCTCGGTCGTTCGATAAACCCTCTGGAAAAATCGAATTTTTCGAAAACGTTCTCTAAAGGGTGTGCTTCGCACCAAAATGTTCAAAAAGCGAAATGATAGGAAAATATACTTTGCGATGAGATAGCGACTTCAAATTTAGTGTATGGGTAAACCGTTCGAAAGGAGAAAGGTTTGCAATTTCAGATTTTCAATATTACTCTAGGGAGTGCTGCGAACTGAAATGTTCGATTTGCCGAACAAATGACAAACGTCTGCTTTAAAATTTGATAGAGGCTTGAAATTTAAAACACCCAAGACAAAAGAATTTTTAAAAAATGTTCGTTTAAGGGGGTGCTCCAGAGAAAAACGCTCGAAAGATGAATTGACGTGAAACCATGCTTTGAGATGCGATAAAGACTTCAAATTTAGTGTACGGATAGATGGATCGAAAGGAAGAGCATGTGCAATTTCAGTTTTCCGATATTTTCTACTTTAGCGTGTGCCGCAAACCAAAAAGTTCGATTTTCCGAATAAATGGGAAACGCCTCCTTTAAAAATGTAACAGAGGCTTGATATTTGGTATGTGGAGTAATCATCTGATAGAAAACAAAAGAATATAGTTTTAATTGTCCGTTTAAAGAGGTATTTACTCCACGCAAAAACGTTCGAAAAGTAAAATGATAATAAAAATATGCTTCGCAATGGAATAGAAACTTCATATTTGGTGTACAGGTAGAAAGTTCAACAGAAATAATGTGTTCTGAAAAGAGGGTGCTCCACATTAGAAAAATCGAATTACTAGAAAAATCTAACCATTCAAAAATTCAAGTTATTCAAATGTTGCTTATTGGGCTACCGTTGAATTTCAACGTGTATTCGGCTAGTATATATACTAATTGCCAAATGTACGTCGGTCTGTTTATCTGTCATGCTTTTTTACGCACTTCCTAAGTTGATGGAGACTTGCAATTTGGTACATGAGTCAATCGCTCGATAAAAATCCATGGAAAAATCAAATTTTTCAAAAATGCTCTGTACAGGGGTGTGCTCCACACCAAAACGTTCGAAAAGTGAAATGATGGAAAACATGCTTTGCGATGAGATAGAGACTTCCAATGTGGAATATGGGGATATCGCCAAGTATAGTATCAATAGAAAGATTTTTACAATCCCTTTAAACTGCAGGGTAACATGCTGTAATTATAATAATTTGCACCAACGATACCGATTTATATACAGAAAAAACCCACTGCAGAATTTAGTCTGGTATGAGAAACTGAAGTGGAGCTATACTTCACTTCATTCAATATACATTATAATTATTTGCATTCTAAAAATTTTGATTTTGGCTGTCTGTAAAATTCACGCTGCAGATTTATATTTCAAACATTTTTCAAGAATTCAGATTTGTTCATTTTCAACCAAAACGAGTATGGAACAAAATATTTTGACTTATGAAACGAAATCTTTAAATTCTATATAAATATAAAATGGGTCAATAAAATGAAAAAAAAGTGACATTAATATATAAATAATTCTCCCGAACCCGTGTAAAACAAATAATTTACTTTTAAAAATTATTATATTAAAAGGAAACCAACCTGACATTGCACTCACAGAAATTCAATTTTATTTTTCGAAGTGGGTGATATTGCTCCGCAAAGAGGGTTCATTTTCTGCCATTTTTAACCACAATTGCTGTGAAATAGAATGTTAACTTATGAAACAACATTTTGAAATACTAAATAAATATAAAATAGGTAAATAAACCCCGGCCCCGTTTAAACAAATAATTTAAGTTCTAAATTTACGTAATGTTAAAAAGCAACCTAACATAGCGTACGTAAATACATTAATATTATTTTTTTTTTGTTTATGATATTGCGTCAAAATGATTGGCTTTTCTTATGTAAATTATAACTTCAATGAGTGGTAAGCCTTACATATTTTTTTTCCTTCCACGAATAATCTTTACACCATGGAGGTTCGTTCGTTACTAATTCCATGGTGGTGAAGGGGCGCCTACGCACCACGTCCACAAGACCCCCCCCCCCCCCCCAGGGTATCCCATGGCAAAGGGGATGATATTTGCAACTCCACTTTTATAGAGGCTCCCCGAAGGGCGGAAGTCTGACTTGGCTTCGACATGACAACATCCATGCCCGCAACCCGGCAATTCAACGATCAGACTGAAACGCATGCCCCTGACCGCTCGACCACCGGATCGGCACACCATGGAGGTAAAAATATGGAATTAAGACTTTCTATTAAGAAACCGCCAATATCGTTTAAAACAATCATATATGTGACACTGGTATAAAGTAAGTAGCCCTGCATTGCATGTATTTCTACGACTAAAGTATTAAATATTTGCGGGCCATTTCGTTAAAATGATATTCTATTTTTATTCGGAATTGTACCAAAATCTAATTAGCACCAGAGTCACCCACTCGGGACTTACGCATAAAATTTTATGAAATTTATATATATCCATTGATGATGATGGATATACATATTACACATGAGTGGTTACATACATTGCATGCACAGACATACACACACGCACACACACAGACGCCACGTTAAAAATAGTTTTCTCGTGTTCCAGAGATCCGAAAACATGTATATCCGTCGAAAACTAGAGTTCCGATTTTTGACAGATACCAATATTTTCCCTATATACTGCATTACCTTGTATTGTAAAGAAAGTAAACAATAATCGAACTGAGAATGTGTTAACAAAATGCATTATTTATTTATTTAGCTGAACAGTCATTTCAACAGTCATTTATTTATTCAAGAAGAACGACTCGAAAAACCGACAGGCTTAGGGGATAGATTATCACGTTCTCAGTTTCCTCTGAAAAATTCAAAAAGTAATTCCAATTTCTGGAAACATTACGCTACACACAATGGAACAGAAAGAAAAATCCTCTCCAAAATTCGTGTTTGTATTCGACGGCTTTTGCATTTGTTTTTTCAGCATTATTTGCATAACTTTCTGATCATTGTTGAAATGTTTGTTCTCTGAAGTTTTAAGAAGTAGAAAGTTTGACGTGTTTCTGAAAACAAAAAATGCAATTTGATATCAAAACAAGACATTGTAATGAGGCGTGGATGTTATGCCTGTGGATGCTGGAACACGCACTATATTATTTCAACCTAATATATTTGCATCTATTGATTTTGCTTAAAAGATGCATGGGGGGAAACTTGCAAGAATATTTTAAAATTCTAATTTAAGATCTTGAATATTGATGCGTTTAAAGTATGTAGCAAATGTAATACACAATTTCAGTATAATGTTGCTATGTGTGTGTTTCTCTCCTTAACATTATAGCTTAAGCACTGTTTATTTGGTTTTATGAAATTTGGAAATGTGTTGACTTCTGTGTTATTCTGTTGAAAACTGTAAGTGGATATACATCGAAAATGGAAGTAACGCTTTTTACTTAAGCTACAATACATGGTACTGCTTGAGGAAAGTATTGGAATTGTCTCGAAAATCGCAATTCGAATTTTCGACGGTGAGACCTGTAGAACACTTAAAACTTATTTTTAGAGCCACGTTTTGTATATGTTTGTATTTTTCCGTCTGTCTGTCTATCTATCTATCTGTGTATGTGTTTGTGTGCGTGCCTGTGTCTGTCTATCTATCTATATGTGTATGTGTATGTGTTTGTGTGCGTGTCTGTGTCTGTCTGTTTACTGCATATATGTATCCACTCTAACTACAAATCTAATATATCCAATTTTATAACACTTTGTAGGTAAGTCATTTGTAAGTTATCCTAGTGCTGATTAGATTTTGGTGAGATTCGGAAAATATCCTGCCTTTTATTTCAAAATGGCTCACAAAAACCATCTACATCTATATAAATAAAATTGAAAATCTGTCTGTCTGTCTGTCTACTTGTCCCGTCATCACGGGAGAACGGCTGAACCGAATTTCATGAAATTTTGTGGGTTGCCTGGAAATAGTCCCTCTTAAAATTTCTATCCATGTTTAGAGTTTCTACGATCAGTGGTTCTCGAGATATTAGTAAAAAACAAAATTTACGTTTGTCTCATCATCACGGGAGAACGGCTGAACCGAATTTGATGAAATTTTGTGGATAGCCTTGAAATATCCACATAAATTTAGTCCAAGTTTCGAGTATCTAAGACCAGGGGTTGTCGAGATAATAATGAAAAACGAAACTTTTTCCTAGGAGTTCTACTCTCTAACTACGTGGTTTATCTGAACGAAAAGCTTGAAAATCGTTTGAAAGTGAATTAAAACTTTATCTGATTTAAGTTTGGTGGGAGATTTTTTGCGCTAATTAGTCACTTTCTGAAAACATGAATTGTTTGAAACATGATTTAAATAGGAAATTTATCTCCATGGTTTATTTTTCACAGGCTTTTACTGAACAAAAGTATAAAAAAAATCAAAATTGTTATTTAATTTCGCAGTTTATGAGGAATATTCTACCTTATCATGTTGCTCAGAAACGCAATTAAATTAAATCTGTCTGTTAATTTTAATTATTATTTTTTCGATTTGAATAATAAACAATTGGATATAAGAATATATTTTAGAAAAGAACGATTTGATTTTTCTTATAGCATTTTTGACTGGATAATATCAATTACGGTCTTCAGGTGTAAACGTTACTATTATTGATATTTTCAGGGATTATTGATTCAGGGATTATTGATATTTTCAAGTTATTATGTCATTGTTTTATTATAACAAAAATTGTTTAACCTCATATATTGTACGTTGTACGAGTAATCTTCGACAAATACACGAGTATATCTTCTAATCTACGAGAATATAAGTAGTACAAGTATATTGGCACATGTTTTGATATGTATTGGCATATATTGGAGTGAATTATGACCTTCTGGTATAAAGATTACGAGGATTATTTATATTTTTAATTTATTACGCGATCTCTGTTATTTTGGCAAAGATGTTTGAGACTCATAGTGTAATACGGTTAATCTCCTAATGTACTAATACAGGTTATATCTTCTATTATTCACGTATATAGGTAGTACAGGTCCTATACAATTTTAATGCTTTCATTTTGCATATATTGATCTATTTAACTAATATATATTTTAATATATATTTAATATAATTAATATAATTAATATATATTTTAATTTATGTATTTAATTCTTTTTTTTTGTAAATTTGCTTACAAAAGGGGCCAGGATATTTTATTTTTCAGATCTGCCCGTGAAGATAATTTTCATAGTGAGAACAGATATTCTTAAACTTCTCTTCAGGAGCAAACAATTTAATATTTTAACAGAATTTGCACATGATTGCGAATTATAAATTTCTTTATATTATATACTCCGTATGAAGAACGGGTATGCTGCTAGTCTGAAATAAAAACTACGCATGATCAAATGCATAGATTAAATACTGGTTTTATACGTCATTTTTGACGATGAAAACAATTTGACTGATCCCGGTATTTTAGGATTAGCCGTTCTCGAGATATTGTAGTTTTTTATTTTTAATTCGCCGTCTTTGAAAATACGTCCCGTTACCGATTTAAAACCTAAATTGTATTGAAAGTGCTAATTCAATGTCATTCCAAATAATGATGAACGTCATTTTGTGCAATTTAACGTAATTTAATAAATTATTCAATGAATACATATAAAATGAATTTGAGTCTGCAGGGAAAGTCATGTGCAGCCCATATCAGATTTTTTACTTTTTCTGCAATTCTTTGTATATGTAAGGGAGTCAGTATTGTGATCGCATCAAAAGTTCGACATTCAGACTCTAACAAATCTGCACGTTTTGAGCATTTCTATAGACAAACTTTAATACAAACACATTTTAATAACGTCCAATTGTTTTAATGTCTTATTTAGAAGTCAGCAGAATAAAATTATTTTGTTATGAACATTTCAATCGTTACATATTAGAACATTATTGATTTTAAGGGTAGTAAGGCCAGGAGAAGGCCTCAATATTTTTCAAACATTTTTTTCAAAACATTGTTATTAAAATAATCATGTTTTACATTTAACAACATAGTTGAAAAGCGTTTATGAATTTGGTCATTCTGTATGTTTGTCTATCTGTTTGTTCTATCGATAACAGCCGTATAAATGACTTTATCACAATATAATTTTAGAATGTTGTTCGGTGATATACAGGGTCGCCATATTTAAAGTAGAGGTTTTAGAGCCCGATAGTGAGAAAACTGTTGGGCTAAACTGAACCAAATTTGCAGTAAATAACATTTAGACCACGGGGTTTTGATTTTTAAAAGAAAAAGAAATAGTTCGTATTTTTTCCACCTCGGGCCAAAGTGCCGCTGTAAGGTATACTTTTGGAAAAAAATAGGCATAGAAAGTATAGAAAGTTAACAACATTTTGATATTGACATCACATTTTACATTCACATTTGCACTTACATTTTATCAAACATTTTGTCACCCATACGATATACACCCAACACTCGTGTCACCCATACGATATTTATGAAGGATGGAGCACCACCTGATATTGGATTGCGGGTACAGGAAGTCCTATGATAGCATTTTACCAACAACCGAATAATTAGTCGAGCATTTCCTATAAAGTGACCAGCCCGTTCACATGATCTGACCCCTTGTGATTTTTGGTTGTGGAGTCATGTAGAACGCTTGGTATACCAAGGGAATGTGGATAATTTAGACACTTTGAAGGACCGAATAACATTGCACGTCCAGCAAATCAATGGAGATCTGCTGCATTCTGTAGTAGAGAACGCTGTTCAGAGAATGCACTGTTTGGAACATATGCAAGGAAAACATATTGAATCACTCATGTAAATGATTCCAATATAAAAATTAATATCATACGTATGTAAATGTAAGATGCAGATATAAATATAAAACGTACTAAATAGGTATAAAAGGTATAAATGTGATGTCCTTTTTAAAAAACATGTAAAATGTTAACTTTCTTTATTTCCTATGCCTATTTTACTCCAAAAATGGACCTTACAGCGCCACTTCTGGCCGCTGTCGCAAATATCAGAACTTTTTTTTATTTTAAAAATCAAAACTCCATGGTCTAAATAGTATTTACTGCAAATTTCGTCGAGTTCGGCCCAACAGTTTTTTCACTATTGCACGCTAAACACATCTACTTTAATTATGGCCACTCTGTATCTGATTATGTACAATTTTGTCCTATGCTGCCATATTAAAATAAAACAGAAAATGTTGATTAAATTCCGCTTTTGCCGCTTTTCCAGATTTTGCTGGAACGAAAAAAATTCTATCTAATTCATTAATATTTGTGGCTGCCATTGTGCACACTAGAAATCAACCACTAGCTGATATCCCTTCAAAAATAGTCAGCAAGTGTTCAGGAGTTCCTAAAACATATATTGGCATACAAATTTCGAATTTGGAAATTTTCGTGCAACAATCTTTTCTCCATACTATATTACATACTATGAGAAATTAAAAATTTCGATAAATTAACATATCCTTCACCGAAAAAACAGATTTAATATTAAATGAAAGTAAATGTAAAGGGAAATTAAAAGAATTGCAATTTAGCTAATTTAAACAAATCTGAATTTCTGAAACCTAAAGAAAACTTTGTTTTTTTCAACAATGACATTGCAATGGAATATTAACTTATTGAAATGAAATTTTGTAATTCTAAATAAATATAGAATGGGTAAATAAAATAAAGAAAAAAATCGTTAAAGACAAACTATTTAATTTGAAATATGTAGCATAACTTACATGTATAACTAAATTGATGTCTGATATGAAAAATAGTTGTATATGAGCAGCATTAACATAGAGAAAGCCGTAGATTGCTGACCATAGGTCTAGTTAGCATTTTTGTTGTAAAAATAATATTTCATTTTAGTAAGAAAATTAAAACCAAGATAAATTCTAAAAAAAAATATTATATTAATTATACGCATTCGATAGAAATTTCCCAAATATATTTTCCCTCTATTCCGGAAATTAAGTTTCGCTTCTTTGGGTAATAAATTAAAATTATGGTGATTTTTATATTGGTTACCTTAAGGCACTTTAACGACTTTCTGCACTTACGAAAAGTATTTTATGAGGAAAAGATCTTTGAAGAAAAAATTCTGTTGCCAGATGAAACGTTTCCCAGGAAACCTTAGAAAAATTATTTTAAAGAAAAATAAATTCAAAGATGTATTCTATAAGCGGCAAAAAACAGATATTACATTTTTAAACTTATGCATAACGATTATGAAACATATTTTCTTTTTATATATATTATACTAGCAGAATTACCCGACGTTTCTCTGAATAAAAATGAAGTAACAGGTTCAGAATCTAAAATATCTCATTCATTGCTAGATACTCGTTCTTCGTATGGAATATGCAATATAACGGAACTTCAAATTCAGAATTCTGTGCAAATTCCTATAGTATTCCAAATGACATTATTATTCAAAACATTCTATCAAAATATATAAATTATGCTCCTAAAAATAAGTTCAAGAATCTTTCACCAAGCTCTACAAAATGATCTTTCCCGGCAGATCTAAAGAATAAAACATCCTGGTCCCGTTTCTAAACACATTTACAGAATATATGAAATTAGTTCATTATATGCCAAAATGCAAACTCTAAAATGGCGTTAAAGATATATGGCAGCAGCCGACTTTGCTCCTGCCAAAGACATTGATCGAAGATACTAGGATATCCGAATTATAAGTTCGGAGTGGAAGCTAGCTTTTGATCTAATCTTACATTGTCGGTCTTGTAAGCACGAGGTCCCGAGTTCGGTTCTGGTTCGGACCTGGCAACATCAGTACTTACAGATATATGCGCACTGATTATATATTCGTAGATTAGAAAATTATACTTGTGTATTAGAAGAAATACCAGTACTCATATATATGTCTTTGAAAAATTTTCACCAAATAAAACAGATCATTAAAAAAATAAAAATATTATTAATCTCAATAAATATTAAACTCAAAGGCCGTAATGAATTTAATTCAATCATAATTGTAATTCCGATAAAATTTATTTATATACATTTCTTTTATTTAAATGTGAAAATATTGACTGCTGTATTTATTTATTGGGTTTAATTCCGCTGCTTAGAAAAGTGATATTTTTTTTTCAAATATAAATTCATTGGGTTTAATTCCGTTGCTCAGCAACATATCATTTTTTAAATAACTTTTCGGAACAAGTATCGTTTGCCTAATGCTATCTCAATGAAAGGTTTAATAGTGCGTTTTTATTAATATCTCGAGAGAACCATGTCCAAGAAACTCGAAACATGGACTAAATTTTAAGTTGGACTATTTCAAGTCTACACTGAAGTTTTTATCCCATTCGGAGCAGCCATTTCTCGGTGATGATAGGATAAAGACACACACACACAAACAAACATATTTTCACTTCAAGTTCTATAGATTGTGTCCTGTATTAGGCTTAACTGACCAGTCAAAATGTAAGTAAATCGGTTAAGCCGATTTCGATCGAGAACTGTCGAGGATCACGAACGAGAGACCGAACGCCGAAATACGAGACATGTTCAATAGGCGACATATCCGGTGAATAGACAGGCCAAGGAAGAAAACGTATCTGCTGTGCTGAAAATATATCTTAGAACATTAGTAGCAATGCATGGACGGGCATTGTCCTACTGAAATACAACTCCAGGAATGCGTTGAAGGAAGGGTACACCTTCGGACTTCAGAAACTCTCTGATGCACTGGTTGCTGTTGAGATTACCCACAAGTTTAAATAGCTGAGATCGGTCAAGATATCCAATGACGCTCCAGACAATCATGCTTGGCGTTCGTCCAGTATGGCGTTGAATAACGCACTCCGGAACGTGACGCTATAGCGTCCAATGTGGAAGCAACCATCACTCTACCCCATATTAAAGCGGGATTCGTCGGAAAAAACGACATGTTGCCAATCGGCACGCCAGTGTCTATATTACTAAACCCATTGTAGACGCCTATGGTTTTGCGTCAGGGGAATCCTGTACAAAGGAATTCTTGAACGAAGTTCATGGTGTAGCGAACGTCGACGAATTCTTGGAGCAGACAATGGCACACCTGTATAATTGCTCCAACATAATGCCAACTATCGAGTTGAAACTGTACGGTCCATCATTTCCATGCTGATGAGGTGTCTATCATCCCTTGTTGACGTAACATTTCTTCGGCCACTGCAGGATTTGCGACTCGCCCGGTTCTCTTCAGTCCACTGCATCCACACTCACATCACTGCCGCTGCATTGCGCAGCATGCGAGCTGCTCTTGCGCGATAATAAAACCCTTTTCATGATCATTCTTTCCGGTTAAAACTCCGTAAGTTCACCATATAGAGCCCTCTGTCGTCATAGAAGCATAATAACTTCTCATGAAACATTAACCACTGGCATACAACCATAGACTATTTTCGACGTCCAGCTACAGATCTCTATTTATAGGACTAAAACAGCAGTTCAGAGGGCGCTGCTAAGCTCATGCATCCGCGGTGACTCTAAAATACTAATTAATTTGCATAGTAACCTAATTTGCTGTTAAGTTTCAGATCGATCGGGTGATTCCTTCATAGTGTTGCAATTTTTACAAACATGAGTGTATGATTGTTTTAATTTTCCTACAAAGTACACTGTAAAAAATAAATGTGTCAATTTACACATAAAAAGTGGTATTCTTTCGCTACCAGAACGATTTGTCTTGGTGTGTAAAAAAGCGTGTAAATTGCAAATTACACAGAAAATGGGTAAATTTAAAAATACACACTTTTAATGTGTAACACGCATCTAATGTGTAAATTTCAAGTAACATGTTAAGCGTGTATTTTGGTTACACATTACTTGTGTAGTTTGTAATTTACACATCTAGACAAGTTGTTCTGGTGGTGAAAGAATACCACCTTCTATGTGTAAAAAGAACACATTTACAACCATTCAAAAAGAGTAAATATAAATTTTGAGATCTTATAAATTTTTAACACAATATAGTTAAAATTTTGAAAAAAAGCAAAAACTTTCGTAATGTACCACTTATAAAATTAATCTCCATTCATATTCTAATTGATATAAACAAATAAAATAAACAATTTCAGAAAGTATATAAAACAAGCTTTAATTTTAATTTAATCAAAAATAGCATTTTTAATATTTTCCAAAATATACATTTGTTAGTCTTCATGTCTTTTATATTTCTGCCAAATGATTTTTGTATCCACATGGTAAGTTTTGAAGATTAAATGAATAATAACAAAAATGAAGAACTGTAGTAGCATGTTAAAATTCCTATTCAGAGTGTTGTCAGCCTGCAAATGATATTTACATATAGATGTGGGCCGTTTATGGTCAGAATAGGAAGTTTAGCATCCTTTATATTTTATCTTCAAACATTAGCATGTGCCCAAAACATTATTTGCTAGATATATAAAAAACATGAAGAGACCAACAATTATATATATTCTTTGAAAATATAAAAGATGCTGTTTTTGAGTAGTAAATCAAAATCAAATTTTGATAATTTAAATTTACAAATTTAGATTTGTACAATATACAATTTTAAAGCTTGTTTTATATGGTTTCAAAAACCTTATATTTCATTTATCCAATGTATTTCTAATTAAACAATGATTAATTGTATAAGTGGCAAATCACAAAAATATGTTATTTATTTTCAAAATGTAAACTGCAATATGTCCAAAACGTTTTAAATTATGAAGCTTAAAATTTATATTTACTAAATCAAATAAGGAGATTTACTCCTTTTAATGTTAAGACAAAAATATGATTACAAAATTTGATAAAACAAAATTAAAAATAACAATAAAATTCTGAAGCCCAATTGCTGCTAATAATACTTGCATCTTATTGACAGCAAAGAAGATGAACAATATTATTACAGACAATGTTTTGAAATAAAATTATGTTGATATTTAAATACACTGTAGAACAGGATGACCCAGGATGGAATCAATTGCATTTTTTGAAAAGGGAAGCCTGGAACAAATGTGCGGTTAATAGTTCCAGCTGCTTGGACTGCCTTAAGTATCTTTTCCAAGGATCCCACTGGATGGAAAGATGGCAAGTAATGTAAAGAAATCTTAAAAACTGTGAAGAGGCAGGCAGTTATCGATGACAGAACCGAGCGAGACAAAGCCCTCATCCATCATAACAACAGGGATATGCAATTACAATTCTTCAATGACCATTATAGTTTCCTGGTTGCACAAAGTGGACCATAATAGCAAAAACTACAAAGCAGTAGACTCTTAATAGTGTCAGAATTCCTCAAAGAAAATTAAATAAAAATAATTTAATTCTAAAATGCTGCATTTTAAAATATTCAAATATAAATATGAACTTAATTAGAATATTTAGAACATTAGATTTACACTGGCATGTTCTTATCAACAGGTCTACTCTACAGATTAAAAAATACAGTTTAGCAAATAAATGAAATACCCCCCCCCCCCCCCTCCCATTTGAATCAGAAAACTGCCCAGAAATTTACTAGCTGTGCATTTCGTCCTTCTCTAATCCTCATTCCATCAAACTACTTTCATTTTCAAATAATCAAATAATTATCTTTCTGCTTTCTATTCTACCTGCAAGGACCATTGCATGTATACATATTAAGTATATATATATAACCATACATCGAATTTACTTACATTGAAAGTGTCTACTAGCCACTTGCTACTAAGTGAAAATTTAAATTTTCAGGTCTACTTAAGAGAGTATTATTGAATTATAAATGAGAAAACAAATCTCTCAAAATATGTATACAATAATTTGTATACCACATATACACACTAAATACTAAAAAATTAACTTTTGAACCCCAAAGAAAAGATCTCAAAATTCCAACTACTATTGATATCGGTATAGAAATAAAATGAACTGCAACCTTTCTTAACACTTAAAAATACAATATTCTGCTGATTTACACACAAAATAATAACAAGAAAGATCAATCATGCATAAAGCATTGATTAAGAAACAGTTTAAACTGAAATGCAATTTTATTTAAGTCTCTAAAATGCAATAAATTCAGCGCTGATATAAAATTATAACAGTACTACTACTTGAAAACTTAAAACTTCATCGAAACAGACAAGTATAATTATATACTATGAATTTTATTCAAATGACATCATCGAAATATAAAGTGTCTGCCTCTCTATGTAAAATCAATGAATATTTAATTCATATCCCCTATATTCTCAACTCCAGAGCTAAATTTTGAGTGAAAAAAAAAATTCAGCAATTTTTATACAACTCATCTTACAATCGCTTGATTTCTTTACTTCAGTATGCTGCAGATTATCCATCAAATTAGGCCCAGAATTTAGATATACAAATAATATAAGTGGGCCCAGAATGTTACACAGGCTGTCTCAACAAAATACTAAAATTTTACTTTGATTAAGCAAATTTTAAGTCAGTCACGCAAAAAGACAGACAGAATGACCAGAGTCTTAAACACTTCTCAACTGTGTTGGAAAGTATTCAAAATGAAACTTCTGAACTTTACACAATGCTACTAAAATCAGAATGATCATATATTGAAATTGAAAAGGTTAATAAATCATGCAAATTATTTTGGTTGTTTGGAAGACACTGTATTCTGATTGTTTTTGTTGTCACTAACACTTTCTTGTCTCTATAATGTTTATCAACTTTGTAAAATAATTTATTTGTGTTTCCAGAAGCTATTGATTTCATTTTTACACAAATCCTTTCAGTCAAAGCGTTGCATGTCTATGAAATTTGGTACATGGGTACTTCAGAACCCAAATAGGTGCACCTTAATATTATTTTTTTTTTAATTGCAATTAGTTTTGCAGTTATTTTATGTTTTAGCTCGATTTAGGTCAATATATTTACACAAATCACTTCCTTAGCAACCTAAAATATTATCAAGTTTCCATCTGGACACCTTCGGAAAGGTAAAAAAAAATTTCTTTCAAATAGATTTACTATGAACCTCTAATGAAGCATAAACCATATACTTCATTAAATTAACATTCGATCAAATAACATATAATTTGTAATGCCAAAAACATTGCAGTAATTTGACTAGATCTTCCTCATAAAATGCTCATATTTAAATAACCTATGTTGAAGTCATTATATTTTTCATTGTTGAGCAAAAGTCTGTAAAAAATAATCTTTAAGTATTTGAGATATAACCATAGAGGTAAAGGAACTCTCTAACGCCATGGATACTTTCGATGAAGCTTTTAAACTATAAAGTAAAAGTTTTCCTTTACCTTAATGTTTTAAATAATGTAAATAAAGCTAAACTCATTGTCATTCTGCAAAAGATAATTAGATCTTCTTCTCATGCAACATACCTATGCACCTAAGTGTAATATAGTAAACTCGCCTTATAGCAACCCTTATTCCAGCAACTTATTAGAGGAATTCAGATCTGTGGGCGAAAGGTGGACATTATATACCTGATAATCATACGTCTGAATGTTTACGTAACTTTCCCTATCAAATTGTTTAAGTGTCCCAGTAAAAAAGACTGCTTTGCATTGCTAAATAAGTAGGATTACTGTGATCATGCCTATGTTTTGTTTAATTGATAAAATACTTTCTATTTTTGCAATCTGTTAGCATCAGCTAAAATTTTTGTAAACATTTTGTTTTATACAGAAAAACTATTTTTTTCAAACATACTATGAATAAAATGATGGATGATGTTTAAAATAATAATTTGGTTACTTAGAAATGCAACCATTTCAGAAACAGAAACTAGAACGTGATGTACACTATATGATCAAAAGCATCCAGACACTTTAGATATTAGAATTTTTTTCGAATTTCTAAACAAATACTTCGCGCAGTGTTCTGTAACTTCGGCGATGTGAAGAACATGCTTGAACGCATGCTTTCCAGTAAAGTTCTAGTGACTTGTGCATTTAGGGGACCACCAAGATATTGAAAAAGGGGAAAAATATATTTGTTCACAATGTATCATAAAAAGCTGGAAATGATTTGTAACTTTTCACAAAATAGTTAACTAGCTTTGTTCAATGTGTTGAAGACCCAGACCGTCCGACTCGTCCAGAGGACTTAGAGTAACTAGTTGGACGGCCTTTGTTCAATGTGTGTAAATATTTTCGTAAAACAAAAACATATATTCATGAAGATATAAACATTTCTTAAAAACAAACAAATTTTGTTACATGTTTTTTTCTTACAATATCCATAGGTCAATCCAAGTTTCAATTACAATATCCAGGTTTCAATCAAATTTCACGAAATTTGCAGAACATTTGTCAACGTCCAAGAAAAACATTATACTTTAATTGAAAATTAAAGCATTGAATATACAATGAGATATAAGCATTTGAAGAAACTAAGTTTTTACTGCGCAGGTGCGAAACATAGCAATACTTTCCTTTCATGATTTTGTAGTGAATACTATAGGGCAACTTCTATAAAAAAAAATCCACTGGAATATCGTGAAAATTCACAAAGATATCGATGATATAGTGATCAGTTTTTCTCTGACTCTCTGAAAGTACCTGGATGATAAGGGGGTTTCTACAAATTGACATTTTAAATCGTAAATCATAGGATAGTTAAACTGGAGTAAATACAATTAACTAATATACTAAATACATATACACAATCTGATCAAAAGTATCCAGACACCTGTATGTTTTGCTTTTCCTTCAGAGAAGTCACAAATTAGTATGAAGTGGGGCCATCTTTTGCTGCAATGATGGCTGCCACTCTATCAGAGAGGCTATCCACTAGTTTCTGGAATGTTGCAGCAGGAATTACATGCCATTCTTTTAAAAGAATACCAGTCAGATCTGCTGCCGATGTGGGTCGTTTTGGCCTAACTCGCAGTTGACGTTCCAATTCATCCCATAGACGTTCTATGGGATTGAGGTCTGGGCTCTGAGCAGGTGAGTCCAATTCTTCAACATCCATGTCAGCAAACCAGCTCTGCACAGCCCGTGCTTTACACACAGTGAATCCACTCCAAACTGTTGCCACAATGCAGGCAGCATGGAATTGTTCAAAATGTCAAGATATCCTTCCGTCTTCTGAGTTCCCTTCACAGGAATAACAGGGCAAGCCCAAACCATGAGAAACAGCCCCAAACCATAATGCTTCCACCACCAACTTAACTTGCCGCACAATGCAGTCACGTAAAAGGCGTTAATCAAGTATTCTCTACACCCAGATTCTACCATCGGATTGCCAGAGAGTGTACCGTAATTCGTCGCTCCATAACACTTGATGCCATTGTTGAAGGCTCCATTTTTTGCGCGCTTTGCACCACTGTAAGCAAAGCTTGGGATTGGTTCCAGTAATGCTTGGTTCATATGCAGCTGCTCGCCCATGACAACCAAGACTGCAGTTCCCGACGAACTGTCATTGCATCCAGAGGTTTCATGAATTTCTGAACAAACTATTTTCGCTAATTGCATGCAGTTTGCTTTTAAAACTCTCTTCAGCACTCTGTGGTCACTTTCTACTACACGGAATGGTCGACCAGGTCGTGCATGTACAGTTGTAACGTCTGTACATTTCCACTTCATGATAACATCATTTACGGTGAAATGGGGCACTCGTAACATGACAAAAATCTTACAGATTTTCCACAACGGTGGCAACTTGCACTGTTCTCAAACTCATTTAGCTCGCATTTTCCTCCCATCTTAATTTTCTGGCTTTGAAATCAAATTTGTTAACTCGTCTGACTTTTTTTTATACTTGTAAGAGAGTTAGAAATTTGATGTCACTGGCAGAATCCACCACATACAGGGGTGTCCGGAGACTTTTGATCATTATTTGCATAAAATTGGACTAGTTCATTTTCAGAATAGGGGTGTACGATGAATTTGTAAAGTGTCAATTTGTGGAACCCCCTTATCATCCAGGTACTTTCAGAGTCAGAGAAAAACTGATCACTATATTGTCGATACCTTTGTGAATTTCCACGATATTTCAGTGGATTTTTTTTATAGAAGTTGCCCTACAGTATTCACTACAAAATCATGAAAGAAAACTATTGCAGTGTTTCGCGCCTGCGCAGTAAAAACTCTGTTTATTCAAATGCTTATATCTCATTGTATATTCAATGCTTTAATTTTCAATTGAAGTATAATGTTTTTCTTGGATGGTGACAAATGTTCTGTAAATTTCGTGAAATTTGATTGAAACCTATGGATATTGTAAGCAAAAAACATGTAACAAAATTTGTTTTTTTTTTTAAAGAAACCTTTATATCTTCATGAATATATGTTTTTATTTTACGAAAATGCTTAATCATTTCTACCTTTTTATGATACAGGGTGATCAAATATATTTTTCCCCTTTTTCAATGTCTTGGTGGTCTCCCAAATGCACAAGTCACCAAAACTTTACTGGAAAGTGTGTGTTCAAACATGTTCTTCACATCGCCAAAGTTACAGAACACTTTGCCAAGTATTTGCTCTTAGAAATTCGAAAAACATTCTAACATCCAAAGTGTCTGGATACTTTTGATCATATAGTGTATTTGCATCGAAATTTACATCTTTAGAACTTTAATTAAAAATTAACATTTATTTCAACTTTTAATTTAAATATAGTAATCCTAATAACTTTAAGTTAAATGACTTTAGAAAATATTAAAAAATTAAGGCTCAGGGTTTAACAATAAAATTTACAAAACATTTTAGACTGTCAGATATGTTCTAATGTATTTTGCTATTGTATGCAGTAAATGTAATTTGCTTTTTTCTAAACAAGCACAAATAAAGAAAGCATTTCTTTAATCCCATTATTATTTTTTTTTTAAACGTAGAAATCAGAAACTTTTCTTCTGTTGGGTGGTAACCCTGAAATTGCTTATATACATATATACAGTAAATTTAATACAATTTTGGAAATTTTAGGGCAATTGTTCATTCATTAAAAATAACTCCTCTGGAAAGTAAAACGCTCAAGTCAAGAAGTATTTTTGTATTTTTCCTCTTCTTGAAAAATTTCACTCAAAATTTCATATTATTTTATGTTATAGTTTTTGTGGTACATAACAAACTTGGGGTATACAGAATTTGTCAAACAGCGGTGGCGGCATCAGCTACGTTTTTAATATAGACAATCTAAAAATACACACAGACTGCAAAAAAAAAAATAATTCCATAAAATTAAGTAATTTATATACTTGAAGTCATAACCATACACACAAATTTAAAAAATGTTTGTATAACATACAGTAGACAGAATAAAATACCTGCAACTTGAATACAGTAAAAAATTTGATATTTCGAAATACACAAAAATGTCTAACGGAAATTCAGTCTTGCCTGCTAAGATAAACAGGCCTTTTGAGGTTCCCTAAAAATGAAAATTAAAGTTCTTATGAAGGTTTATTAAGGACTGTAAATGTTCTTAATTATCTGCATCTGGAGGTAGCAGTTTCCTTCATTAGCCTTCCCTTTAGTAATTCTAGAAGATAAAAAAAAAGTATTTTAGGACATATACAATTACCTTTCATGCTATTTTTTTTTTATATTCTGATACAAAAAGAAAATAACTTATTACATATAACAACGAACAAAAAAATTGGGTCCCCAAAAAATCCCATTTTAAAATTTCCTGATTTCATTATTTCTCTCATGGTCAGCCACTTATACAAAACATTGCAAATCATATTTCTTGACTTGCAGCGCTTAACATAAACAAACTTTTGAAATACATACTGCAAATTCTCATATTTTATTAATCCTTCGATTTTTGGATAATAATCTTATTGGGTAATATTTTTTTATTATTGTTCACTTTATGCTTTGTTAACAAAATGAAATTTATACTTCAGACAATTTACCAATAAGACAACCTTCAGACAATAAATCTACCACAGAGCAATGTATATTAGAAATGCTTAGTAATCAATGTTTCACGTAGAGATATCTGGTTGATAGAGATCCTGTACTCTGCATACTCACACAGGTTTTCTTATGAAACAGGGATAAAAGACATTCAGGACCGAAAAGCACTATCACTACTGAACTTACCCTTTCCTCTTAAAATCATGCACTTTTCCTGGAATATTACAAAACAATTTGTAGCAAATTTTTTACAGGAAATTTCTACACTTATTTGTACTTGATTAAGCAAATTATGTTTATACTTGTTATAGATTGTTTTTATGTAATGTAATATGATGAATTGAAAGATCATATTTTAAAAGTTAAAATTAGTAAAATATACTTTAAAAAACTAAGGTTCAAAATATTACTTAATTATACACCTACACTACTATAGGTATAGTGCTTTTATGCTCAGAAACAATTACAGATATCTTTGATAGTTCCCGAGAAAATTGTTCGCTTTTACTTGGGAAAGATCAGCATGTAGCAAAATTGTAATCTACAATTCACAGCTTCAATAAGTATTGGGATCAACATATAAAAATTATAGTTATTCTCCCCTAAGAAATAAATATGCTACAGAAATTGAAAGTGATATTTCATGCTATGTTAACCCTTTTCACTCGTATGTCCCCGTATGGGGGACATCACTCGTTTTACCATCGTGCTTGTATGTCCCCGTACAGGAGACATCGCATCTGTACCGTTGCGTTCGTATGTCGCCATAGAAATAGGAAAAACACAGAAGGAGGAATGATTGCGCAATCGCTTTTTTCCCCGATTCCTCTCTCTGTGCTTTCTCCCCTGCTTTCTCAAGGCCTTTTCATACTGGCTAGTCGCTAGAGCGTTTCCCCGTTGACCCAAGACGGTTTTGTGTTATAGTTCTATAGTACTATTACTTTATAATTTCTTATTTTTTATGTTCGCAATGCCAAAGCGACATTTACAAGGTAACATTGAAAAGGAGTTTGAGAGCAGTGACGACGAATTTTATATGGACTATTATAATCGAGAATTACAGTGCAATGAAAGTAGTGACGAAGGCAGCAGCGAAGAAGCTGCAGGAAGTGATACGAGTGGTAGTGACATTATAGTTGCCAAAAGAAATCGGGCAATACCTTTGCCCAGTACAAGCAGCAGCGACGACGACGCAATTCACGATGCAAGAGAAGACAATTATGGGCCATGGGTGAATGTTACAACGCAGGATAATGTGTCGAACAGGATAGATTTTACTTCTGATGATAAAGCTGAAGGACCACAGATTCCTGACAACTGTTCAAACCTCATTGACTTTTTTAAACTTTTTTTTGCGGATGAATTGATGGAAAAAATTGTAGAAGAGACCAATAATTATGCTCGCAATAAAATTAGACAAAAAAGGTTATCAAAGCGATCCACGTGGAATACATGGGTGGATCTTACAGTGGCAGAATTTGAGGCCTTTCTAGGAGTTATTCTAAATATGGGTACAATAACTGTTAGCCATCTGCAGGAATATTGGTCCCAAAACTTCAATGCTAAAATTCCTTTCTTTAGTGCCATATTCAGAAGGGAATGATTCATGCAAATCTTTTGGATGCTTCATTTGCATGAGACAGATCCAAACGATCAAAGTCTTCGGAGTCGGGTGCAAAAGGTCAGTCATTATTCAGATTTTTTGGACAAAAAGTTCAAGGAACATTTTGTTCCGTCAAGGGAAATTTCTGTTGATGAGTCTGTAGTTGGATTCAAAGGCAGAATAAGTTTTTTGACTTATAACCCAAATAAACCAACAAAGTGGGGAATCAGGATATATGTGTTGGCAGATGCTAATACTGGATATATATATTCTATTTTGCCTTACTACGGAAGCTTGACATCAGAAAATGTAGTAAGACCTGACCTTCCTGTAAGTTCACGAGTTGTGCTGCATTTGTGCCAAAATTTACTGGAAGGCAATCCTGGCAGTAAAGGATACCATATATTTACTGACAGGTATTATACAAGTCTACCACTTGCACGAGAACTTCTGAAAATAAACATGTACTTAACCGGAACTATCCAAATTGCCCAGAAATTCATACCCGACTCTATAAAAAGACCGCAGTTTTTCAAGGATAATACATTTGCCTGCAGATCGGGAAACTTACTATTATTGGCCTGGAAAGATAAAAGGGTTGTCACTGCACTTAGTAGTTGGGATGTTTCGGGTACTCAGCCAATAAGCAGAAGAGTACGTGGAGGAAATTTGCAGGAAGTGAACAAACCCACGGTTGCTATTAACTACAACAAATATATGGGGGGCGTTGACAAATGTATGGAGGGCGTAGTTTCAATAAATTATTTTGACACGTTGAAAAATAAAATATTATGTGGCCACATTCCCATCCTAGGCCAAGGGGTGTATTCAGGGGTTATATTTTTAAATTTTTGATTTAAGGATGGTAAACCTTCTAGTTAAATTGGAACACATTTCCATCAAAACAATTCATCTTGATCGAACATGAAAAAAAATTCCGAGTTATTTGCTAACTTTCTAAAGCATAATTATGCGTGCAAAGGGTTAATACATGACTTACCATTACTTCCTTTCAATGAAAACTTTTTTACCAGAGTAGATTCCAATCTGAGGTCCTCCTTTTTCTACATTGTTTAGATACAATAGATAGGATACCAACAGAGGGGGGAAAACAGGTTCTGAAAAGCTGCTACCTATAGATGGCACTGTTCTCATTGATGAGACCAAAAGCCAGAGCATTTACTAAGGTGTGACGAAACAAAAAAAGATCCGATACCAAATAACTGATACTATTGTATTACAGAAGAACCAACATATGATAGCAATAGATTGCTATTATAATGTATGACAAATTTATATTTGCTGTAAAATTGCATATAAAACTTATTTCAGCCATAATTAACTAGATATCTAAAATATTATAAAACAAAAACATTTATAATACACATGTTAATAAATATTTTATACGCTTTCTGAAAATCTTAGTAAAAGAATGATCATGAAATAATAAATAATTTATATTAATCTAAACAAAATGAAAAAATTTTTCTATAGGGAATAGGGAAAAAATTGTTCTATAGGGAATACGAAAAATATTGCATAAAATACAAAATTTCTGATTATAATCACGGATGTAAGAGAATAGAAATATACAAATAAAAATCATACCATAGATCCAAAGTTTTCTATCAATCGTACTTCTAATGAGCCATGTTCGTGCATTGCTAGTTATATCCATGCTAGCGAATTGCAGTAAACATCATTTAATAATCTTCTCTGCACTTTTGGCAGTAATGATTTGTAGCAGAAAGCATTCACAGCAACCTTTCAGAAAATAATCGTCTGCTGCCATGGTTATGCAATAGTTCAATGAAAAATTGCTGAGGAGGCAGAAAACGGAAAAGAAAAGCTATGTATGTGTCAACTGAAAGCAAACCGGCTGTGAGTCGGGCCACCGACAGGAAGGGGCAAAAGAATGCTTTTGAGATACAGACGTTTCAAGTAATATGACAATTTCAATTTTTGAACCGGAAATAAAAAAAAAACGGAAATGGAAATCCATAGTGAACTTCAATCTCTCCGAAATATAAAGCTAACTTCAAATCAGTTATCATCTGAACTCCATTGAAGATCTGAAAAAATAGATGTTTCAAGAAAACATTTTTCTGAAAAACAATAGTATGGCAAATTTTTTGGGCCGTGAAGTTCCACCCAATTTAGATAGGAACCCAGTGGGGGTGGCATCCACAGGGACCGTACCCTCCTTCCCCTCTCACCAACCTCTCGGAAGGACTTACGAACTCACATATTTAACGTGCACACAGGGGCAGTTTGGGCTAACCACTGGGCTGTCCCACCCCTGCATAGCAAACCTTGGATAGCCTATGCTTTTGTTTTCCCAAAGAATTGAAAGTCAAACTTTCTTCTTGTCCCTTGTCTTTATACATAAGCAGGAAGGCGTCATCTACCAAACAATATCGTTTTATAATTCTTATAGGAATGTGAAGTTTATAACAGAAACCATATTTTGAGAGACCACCACAGATACTAAACATCCTAATAATTACCATCTTTATCGGCACCAGGTTGCAAAAGTCTGTTTAGATCGACTCTTAGAAACAATGACTAGACAAAATATGGCTATGGATAATTCAATGACTAGACAAAATATAGATTAGCCGTTTTCTCTTTTCTGAAGCGTTATTCTGCAGTTTAAACACTAAATGTATTTTGAGTATTTTAAAAATACAAAATACTCTGAAAATGTATTTTCGATACATTACCAAAATACTTTAGTTTTTTCAATTTAAAATACAAAATACAAATGTATTTTGAAAATGTATTTAAAATACATGTATTTTGATACTGCCCAACTCTGCTTTAAACCATGTCAGCTAAGAAGTAAAATCACCAATAACTGGATTTTTTTTTCCTGTAAGCAATTACATATGTTTAAAATTTATGAAAAGTATTTTAAATGACGCTTCTCAAAATTTAAATATTTACAGTCCCAGATTTGAACTTTATGGGGAATAAATTTCATTAGGAATTAGCCCTATTTTCAATTAACCAGATTGAACAAAAAAATACATTTTTATTAGGATCAGGAAATTAATTCAGCTTTTTAGAAAAATGCACATTAACAGTTAAAATTCGTATTAACTGTTACTTGTAAAATCTGTGAAATTTTAAAATGTATTAATAGAAAGAATTTTACAGTGCTTAAGTATACATATGCTGAAAAATAAAGCTGAAAATCTGTACTAACATTATTATTTTAAAAAAAGAAGTTGTATAGTTAGTAAGAAGATGCAAGATTACAAGAAGTTCTATAGATAATGACATGTATCAATATCGACATGTCATTATCTCACCTTGGTTAGACAATTTCAGTCCCTGGCAGAATTAAGATAAATTTTATATGCAAAAAAAACATTTTAAAGTTCTATAAAGAAAATTTATAACTTCATTTTTATACCAATGAAATTGAATTTCTATGATATGAAAATTTTAGATAGTGAAAAATTGACCTAGCATTTTTACTTCAATTACATATGTTGAACAGTGGAAGGAAAAATATTAATCATTTTAAAAATTATAAACTCCATATTACAAGTTCCATTTCGAAAAATCTTCCTAAAATTCAGTTTCCAATACCACAGATGTATGAAAAGACAACAGTAAATAAAAGTTTATAAACATAGAAAAATTATAAATTTTCAAAATTCCCACTTCATGTAACAACTTTAAGGGTTATACTTTATGTAAACAAACATCCGGCAGACGATTTATGACCAAAGCTTAACTACATCTTTGTTAGTTCCATATTACTTGTCGGTTATAAAACAGGCTAATTAACATTGACTTTTTTAGATTTCGATATTCGCAGTTTAAAAAAAAACTTTCATAGTAATATAAACAGACCGGGTTGAAAAGTTATGAAGACAAACTTTTGTCAGTCAATGTAATATTCATCAAAAGAATTTATCGAAATTTTAAATAGTTTACATACAAGAATTTGTATTTCAATAATATTTTTTAAAGATACGTATTAAAAATTAGTAAATAGTCTAAAACTTACTTCATTTAGTTCAGCGATTACAGCTTACAATCACCACAAAGGAGAAAGCAAAACACCCTGACGTCATTCAAGTGCAGGATCGCAGCTTCTTTAGCAACCAATCACGTTAAGTGTAGAGTTATTACAATTTAATTATATAATTTTATTATAAACTATATTAATTATATATGAATAAATAAAATATATGTATTTTGTAAAACCATGTTAAACCTCCAAAACCACTTTTCGGTCATTCCATTTTATTATCGGTTTCTTCCTAGCTGAAAACTTAAGAAGCTTTGAGCGCGGTTAGTACTTTGAGCGCGGTTTGGGTGACATCTGTCAGCACACAGGTCAGCACTCAGCACACGGACTTGTGTCATTCTTTGCTTGTGTGTCGGCAGATCAAAACCTAAGTAGCTCTGAACTCTGTTAGTGACAAGGAGTGGAACATTCAAGGTTATTATATCTATAATCTGGGCACCTGTTTCCTCCGTACCACTCTCCTACTCGATTACGCAACGCAATGCGCTTGCTTTATTGAGTCGCGTTGCATAATCGAGTGGTTGCCGTGGTACTACTGCCATATTCTCTTCGCATCAACTGCATTTTTCTTAATAAACAACTACCTACCTCGAAAACTCTTCGAAGTACTTCATTTTAAAATCTCTATTGTAATTATCATGCAATTTTGCACAGAGGGCAAAATAAAATTAATATTTCATTTTAATTTCAAATCGGTTCTGTTCAAATAATGTGAAGTATACAAATAGTGGCACATATCCGGGGTTAAAGCAAGGAAAATCTCAGGTGAAATCCCTACCTACGCCACTGATATTTGGAACTGACGCAGTAATATTCACATAATGGGGAAATCTAATTTGGCAGAATGTAAATCGAATATATGAATTTAACTATAAAATTCTAATTTAGAATTTAAATAATATATTTGAATCTAACGAAAATTTTTATTATATATTTTTTAACTTTTAAAACATCTTATTAATAAAATAAAATCGCTTAACTAATGTAAAAATAGGGAACTGATTAAAGTTCAACTTCTCCTTCGAATTAGACCGGCCGACCTAGGTGTAAGGTATCTATTTGGACGGTCGAGTAGTGTTCCGCAATTTAGACCGGAACCCAGTAAGGGCTGCATCCACAGGGACCATACACTCCTCCCCCTACCAGCAACCTCTCGGAAGGACTTACGGGCCTGCATATTTAACGTGCTCATACCTCGCGTGGACACAAGGACAGTTTGGGCAGAGTCGGGAATCAAATTCGGATCGTTCGAGTGCAATTCCTGCGCGTTAACCACTGGGCTGTCTCACCATCGTTCAGATAGATTTTTTCAAAACAAATTAGTTTTATATTATGAAATTTGTGACAGCTCATGTGGAGAATTTCGTCAACCCATCAATAAAATTGTAAAGCGAAAGGGCTGGCCACAGATGTTCGTTAGTATACATTAAAATGTGTGTAAACTGAAAAACCAGCCAAGCTGTGTAAAATCCCATGATCTATTAGATTTACACATTATAATGCATTTTTAGAAAGTAGTACACACTTCCTTAAATACACACTTCCTTAAATACACACACCAACGCGTATATTGTGAGATACACGTCTGTAAATTGACACATTTACCGACATACGTGTGTAAATTTCCAGTTTTACACATTTATTTTTTAGAGTGTATGCTAATGTATTACCCTACAATATGCTAATGGATTTCCTAAAATACATGCTAATGTATTATTGCACAACTGTGTTTACTTTAGCTACAACACATGCTATACACATGATATGTACTATTTTTCCTACAATAAATGGTAATGTATACGAAAGAATTGGAATCGTGTCGAAAATCGAAAAACGACTTTTCGAAGGATCTACACGTTTTAGGACATCTAAAATGCGAATAAACTATTTTTTGCGTGGCGGCTGTGTGTGTGTATGTATGTGTGTCTGTCCAGTGTATGTTTCCACTCTATATCAAACCTAATAAACCAAATAACATAAAAGTTGGTCAATTGTAGGTGATCCTGGTGCCGATTAGATTTGATGCGATTTCTAAAAATAACAATATGTCTTTTTGGCAATATGATCCGCAAAACATGTATATATTCTCTCTAACCGAGAAACTAATTGACCAAATTTCACAACATTTGTCGTTAACACTTATGGGTTACGTGGCTCTGATTAGATTTTGGTATGATTCGGAAAGCCATAATCTGCATTTTTTTGCGAAATGGCACGCAAAAATCGTCAAAATCTGAATTAAAAGACTGCATATGACCAAATGTTTGAATAAAATGCTTGTTTTAAATGTATGTATTAACACCAAAAAGAATAAGAAAAATTCCATTACTCTAAGTTAAACCATTCTCGAGATGTTTAATTTCTTTTTTAATTTTGAGTAGCTGAGGACTTTCTGCACTGTATCTAAAAAATTATTCAAAGGAGTATTTAAAAATTTAGTAGTTCATTCTAATGCTGATTAGATTACAGAATGATTAAAAAATATAACCGCCTTATGATTTTAAATGGTCCTCACAAAATGTAAAAATCTAAAATAAAAGACTAGAAATGCTGCTGAAATATATTAATTATAAACTAGTACTTCACATAATTTTTTATGACAAATTAAATAAAACTAACTCCATTTGCGTAGGATGAACCGTTCGCGATATATATATACATATATACTAGTCGGATACTTGTTGAAATTCAACAAGTATTCGACCGGTCTCACAATAAGAAACCCCTGGTATAACGCGAATTTTTGAATAATTCGATTTTTTAAGTGGTCCTTTTCAAATTGTTCACACATGATGTATTTACGTGTTTTTTTATTTCAACTTTCGAACGTTTTTCTGAGGAGCACTTCCCTTAAATGAACATTTTTGAAAAACTTTATTCGTCTTGGATTTTTTTTATCAATAGCACATATACCAAATCTCAAGCCTCTATCAAACGTTAAGCTGAGAAGTTTCTCATTGGTTCAGCAAATCGAACATTTTGATGTGCGGCACCATCTAAAGTGTAAAATTTTGGAAATCTGAAATTGCACACTTTCTTCGTGTCGAACTATTTACCAGTTCACCAAATAAGTATCTATCACATCAAGAAGCATGATTCTTTTATTACTTCATATTTCGAACGTTTTACTGTGGAGCACCCACCCTTTTAAATGACCAGTTTTGAAACACATTATTCCTCTTGGGTTTTTTATCAATGACCTATATACTTAACATCAAGCGTCTATCTCATTTTAAAGGCAACGTTTCTCATTTAATCGGAAATTCCAACATTTTGGTGGGCAACACCCCCTAAAGTAGATATTTTGGGAAACTGAAATAACAAGCTTTCTTCCTTCCGAACTATCTACGAGTACACCAAATTTAAAATATCAATATTATCCCTAAACATGTTTTTTTATCGTTTATCCTTCTGTAGCACACCCTTAAATGAAAATGTATGAGAAACTATCTTTGTCTTGGGTTCATCAAATGATTAGCCCATATATCAAATTTGAAACCTATATCAAATTTTAAAGGAGGCGTTTCTCATTCGTTTGGCAATTAGTATATATATATATATATATATATATATATATATATATATTACAAATGAAAGATCTATGAAAAGTACAAGGAATATCATAAAATACAATGAAAAACAGAAACAAATAATGGAGTGCAAACGGGGTAACAGTAATGTCTAGGGGGATTGTGACCCCTATAACTGGTTAAAGCGTGCTTTTATTTCCGAGAAACACTCCCAGAAACAATGTGTGTCTGTTGAATCGGGTATATATATATATATATATATATATAATTTTAAGGAATGGGAGACGTTTTAAACTACTGTATTAAGCTGACAAATCAAACGAATATGCATTAAAAATGAAAACTGAATATAATTTCAGAAAAGTATCCATGTTATTTTGTTCAACGCATCAGAGAATAAAAAGTACAAAAAATGAATTTGAGTTTTAGAGAAAGTCATGTGCTGCCTACATCCTTTTTCTCTTTAGATTCTCTCCATTTCCGCAAACCTGACACCACGGCTTCTTCGATCCTCACAGAGCAAAAGCGAATCTAAGAGATAAATAGCAGAAGCAGGATGATAAAAACTGATCCGATGAAATGCTAAGACAGCCCAAATGACTTTAACAAAAAGGACTATGCCTAAGGGGGTCATCATGCCGATGTCTTCTTTTCAATAGAATGATCTGTTACTTGTTACTTTATTACTATTTTAATGTTCGATAAAAATTTTCATCGTGGCTTGACAAAAGAATGTCTGTTGAATCGGATGAGCTTAACAGTGAGCTGCCTAATGACTGTTTTTGAATTCTTTTGTGGTCTTGTATTTTGCAGGGTCCAAACAAATGTTCCCAGACATCGTATCAAAGACAACACGCTCAGTAGGGAATGCCTCGTTTATGTTTCCCTTTCCACTTACATTGAACTCAAAATAAAATATTTTAAGTAAATTCCTATTTATTTTGACTCATGCTCAGTAGTTCTAATACAAGCAGAAATTATTTTAGTTCATTTTCAAAAAAGTGATATGAAAGTATATTAAAACACATCTGATGTGGGCAGCACATGACTTCCCTACAGACTCAAATATATTGTTTTATATGTCCCTATGTACAGCCGCGGAAAGAAAAACTCCCCACCCTCTGTTAATCGAGCATCGTTCATCGTAGAGAAAATTAAATGATACCATTCGATTAGGAATAACATCCTCTACAAATTAATGTGCGTAAAATTTGCATAAGGGGCCGTCTTCGTATCTAAACGCGCACAAACTTTGAAATTTTAAATAGCAACACCCAAGTTTGACCACAAAGTTCGAAACTACAGTAAAGCTCAACCTGTGATACCAAATTTCAAGTCATTTGGGTGAAGCGTTTCTGAGTAATTGTGAGTATGCAAAGTTTTGAGCTCCTAATGTTAAATTAGTTTCCAAGACTTCCATTCATATCTTCTGTAATAATTATCTGCTCACTTTGATTATTTGTATGACGTTACTACAAAAGAACCCAAAGACATTTACGTGATTTTTATTTTTGTAGAATAAATTGTTTGTATGAAATATTAATTATGAAATCAATAACCGAAAAAATATGAATACATACCTGGACACGTTTTGATAAAAAACGATTCACAAAGAGTTTTTATATGTTTATATAAAATTACAGGTGTTTCCTCCCACTAGTTCTTTCGAAATGTTTATATATTCAGCATCACGATGACTTTAGGGGTCGTATATTAGTTTAAAAATGACTAATTTGAAAAAGTTATATTAATTGTAAGTTAATCATTATTTAAGAAAACGGGCATTTAATTTTACCCAGTTTCAATAAAAACTTTGTATAAACAGTGTTGTATAGATTCAAACTAATCAACGTAATTCTACTACTGTATTGAAGGGTGCAAACTTATATTGTTATAAATGGGATCTACTTATGTTACTGCCGATTAATAGTTCCCGAGCTACTGCGAGTTGAAATCCCCCACAAAATGTAATAATTTATAATAAAAAATATTTATATAAAACAATAACAAATTATAAAATTATGTGATACTAAACACCAACAAGACTTCAAACGGTGATTGATATTGACGGATTGATATTTTTAAATTCGTCACCAAGTTCCAATGGAGTTGTTTTGTCGCGTCATCTGCAGATATTTGTTAGTCTCATAAATTGATTTTGAAACAGCATTATAAAACGACATTTGAAAATAAACATTTCATTCTTCTTTATTTCTTCTTCCTTTTATCGACCCTGGCACGAATGCTTCATTAGTTTTAACAAAGTACTCAGTACGACTTTTTACCCCTAATAATCGTGCCCTATTTGAGGCTCACATAATCCTACCCATTACAGGCCCACTGCCTTAGTAACACACATACACACACACAGAGCCATGAAAATGCTTGCTCACCCTCTCATGCGGGAATCAAACCTGTAAAACCTTTGGCTGTGAGGTAATTCATAATGCTGAATGTCAAGAGTATAGTTCAATAATTTACAACAGTGCTGTGGTCAATGAACGAAACATCGCCCTTCAAATTGCGGTTTTCAACATGGAGCTGATCCCCGAAAATTGCATATTCCGGAATATTGAATATCTTCGGATATAAAGATAGAAATGTCGTGAAAATTTGAATTTGGACTAATTTGGGGGTCTAGAACTTGTGGAAGAAGTCAAAATTGGATGTTGAAATTGAAAATTTCAAAGTTTGTACGCGTTTAGATATGAAGACGGCCCCTTATGCAAATTTTACGCACATTAATTTATAGAGGATATTATTCCTAATAGAATGGTATCATTCAATTTTCTCTACGATGAACGATGCTCGTTTAACAGAAGATGGGAGCGAAACACACACAGGTGAATTGATAATATTAAAACGAAAGAGATGGGCACTAAGACAATCATGCCCAGTCAAAAGTCTAAAAGTGGCAGTCGCAGCTGCACAAGAAACGAGCTCGGCGGAAAGCTGTAGCAGATTTAGAGTTATCCAGGGTGCACTTTGGGGAGGCCTGCTATGTTACACCCCGCAAACTCATATTCATATTCTCTTTATTTCTTCAATAATTCATTGAGTTTAATTTCACAAAATAACACCCAGAATTATATGAAATTACTCTAAATTTGCAATTTCAATTCAATTTTGCTCTCATTTGGTAACTGGACATATTTTCATAGGTCGAAAAAAATCCAGACCACTCGACTCGCCCTAAGGCATGAGCAGCAACTTGAGTGAAAGGAACTATTTTCATAGGTGTCATAGCGAAAATGAGAAAACTAAAATTCCTCGAAAATGGCTACCCTTAGTGTGACATATAAAATAAAATATAAGAAACTTACAGTTTAACTTACAATTAACATTAAATGTTTATCTTTAATTTTAGTGATTAAAAGTGCGTTGTGTTTAAGCAATAACCCACCAATTATTTTTACCTTTTATGTAAGTCCTGAAAAGAATTATTAATTAATATTAAAAGATTAGACTATTTTAAAACTTAAACAATATCATTTATTAACAACATCAATTTATCAATAACACAATTTTCATAAATACCTATTTTCAATTATTATTTATTTTCATTTAATTATTTTAGTAAGGGGAGATATGCGACTAGAATTATTAGTTTTGCGATGGTGTCTAGGACCGGTAACAATCAGAGAACATACCTTCCAGTTTAATCTTGGGCTTATCGTCGTTCTGATGCTTGCATCAGTCTTATACTGCCATAACTCTGTGGTGCGTGGCTCCTACTCGTACTACTAATGCACTTGCACGTAGAATCCTTTACGGGACACTCAAGATCTACTTGTACTTTAAGTCAAAATTCGTGATTATTTTCTTTCATGTCTGATCTCCATTTCTGCTCCTCGTTGTCTTTCGTATGCTACTGCACTCTCATTTTGTCTATAACTGAAACTCGTGTATTTCGTCCACAACTCTTACTCTTAAGTCATGGCAGTGTAAATAATCGCACTCTAACTGCAACTCCTAAGTCATGTCTGCCAGGTCATATTCACTTCGCTCATTTTGTAAATCTGTTTTAGACTTGTGGTCCCTTCGGCGGGGGAGGGGAGGAGTAGCTCCGCCCTTCTTCCCCTTGGCGCTCATTGGTTCTTCTGAACCCAATGGCATCACTTCAGAGCCCCTCTCAGCCCCTGTGGCCTGGCACACCTAAATTTATAGCACTTGACCTAAAAGTTCAAGTTGTCGTAATGTTCTGCGCCAGCCAGACTCAAGCTTTCTTTTCCGCACAAGACACCATAAATAATCAAATAAAAATGTCTCATGTGAGAACAATTTCTGGTCTCACACTTAGTGTAATGGGGTTTTTAGTATTCTTTTTATCGTTAAAAATTATGTATAAAACAAGCAATTAATTGATATATTGCTTTTGAATTTTTAGTTTTTGAATATTTTTGAGGACCATTTCGCAAAGAAAGTCAGATTATTTTTTTTCGAATCGTATCAAAACCTATTCAGCACCAGGGTAACCCACAAGTAACTTATCTACCAAATTTTGTAAAATTTGATGTATTAGTTTTTCAGCTAGAATTGAAACAGGCCATTTTTGCGGGCCATTTCGCAAAAATAGGCGGGCTAATTTATCCCGAATCATACTCAAAATTAATCAGCACCAGGGTCACCCATAAATGAATTACCTATTGAATTTAATGAAGTTTGGTCCATTCGTTTTTGAGTTAGAATGGATACATACATTACACAGATAGACAGACAAACACACACACACAGCTGTGTGTGTGTGTGTGTGTGTGTATGTGTGTGTTTGTCTGTCTGTCTGTGTATGTATACCCTCTAACTCAAAAACGAATGGACCAAACTTCATTAAATTCGGTAGGTAATTCACAGCAAAGATCATCACATGTGTGACAGTGACGTTGTAGTCACGTGACACATGGATCACAATGTGACATCATATTTGTGACTTCTATGCGACATTACGTATTAGTAACTTCGTAACTTCATTGTGACTATAGTCTGTAACGTTTCCACAATTTAATTAACAGGTAACAATGTGGCGACATTACAATGGCAATTATAATGTGACTTCGCAAATAAATTAATATGCAATGTCACAAACGACCATGAAAATGACCAGAATGACTTCGCTGTGACCTCAATATGACATTGCAGAGACGTACTGCGACGTCCTGTGACGTCCCCAAAATCACAGTGTGAAGTAAATCTTACGTCACTGTGAAAAAAATGCTGTTAAGGAGACGTCACGCTAAAAATATATTTTTGTATTCTAGAAGTCCCAAAATGTGTAGATCCATCAAAATCTCGAGTTGCGATTTTAGGCATGATTCCTATACTTTCCCTATACATTACAATGTATTGCAGGGAAAGTAAAATAAAAGCTCCTATAAACGTGACCGCTCGTATACTGCCTACTATAGATATTTATACTGTTCGTTATAAATTTCTTGAAAGATTGGATCTGCGTAAAAACAAGAATGAACTCGGGAAGGCATTATTCCATGTGGCTACACCATGCGAAAAGAAAGAATGCCGTCATGATTAATTAAATTTTGTTACTGGATAAACATGCTTCAAGATCTCATGAAGAAAATAATTAGGAGAAAACGCAATAGGAGCATAGTGTGTTCTCTTGATTAAAAAAAGAATGTTCCGAAAAAATGGATCGCCCAATCTGAGGAATGCATTTTATGTACAGTTTTATTTTTCATATACGTTTCAGGAAGTAATTATAAGTTGTTTTTTCCCAAATGATGATAGATTACAAATATTTAATAGCAATTTAAATAATTAACTAGAGTTTGGCTGAACTTGACTTACCAAAGCTAATTTCTAGGCAACGGTGAGGTTTTTCTTTCTTTTCTTCTTTCCCTGCAATACATGATAATATATAGAGGAGAGAATTGGAATAGTCTCCAAAATCACAACTCGAGTTTTTGATGGATCTATGGGTTTTTTGACCTTCAGAACCCGAAACACACTATTTTTAGAAATATGTCTGTGCGTGCGTGCTTGTGTGTGTCTATGTGTGTGTGTGTCTATGTGTGTGTCTATGTGTATATGTGTGTGTGTGTGTGTATGTGTGTTTCTGTGCGCGTGTGTGTCTGCCTATCTATATGTATGTCTGCAATGCATGTATCCGCTTTAACTCAAAATCTCATGCACCCAATTTCACAAAATTTGCTATATAGATCACTTGTGGATCATTCCGGTGCTGATTAGCATTCAGTACGAATCGCAGTAAAAAACCTGCCTTTTTTGTGAAGTGGTCCGCAAAAATCGTCTGATACAATTTTAGGTTGCTAAGAAATCGATGTGTGGAATGATCGGCCAAAGTCGTCATGAATCGGACTAAAATATAAAATAACTAAAGCACTCATTTGATATTTAAAAAATAACGAGGTGTAGGTGTACCAGTTAGGGTCCTCAAGTACATGGGTACCCTATTTCAGGGTCATGCGACGCTTAGATTTCTCGCCACTGACTACACACACACATACGCACATTCTCATTTAATAAGTAAGGTAAAGCTTTATGGTAAAACGGTGAGATTCGAAATTCAGGAACTTGTGTGCAAATATCAATAGTTAATAATTCAGATGTCGGGAACTTAAAGGATTCATCATTCAGGGGGGTCCGGCTCTTTCCACGTCAGATTTTATAGTATAATGCATGCGTTGCTTGAGTCCTTCACCAGCAAGTAATTGTCTGCATCATCCGCGATACTCTATCCTAGCAGATGATAGAATGTATATTAATACGAAACGCATCCTCCAGAATCGTGCGTGTAGACGCAAGATACAAGAACGAGTATACGTTTCTCGATAACTTACATTTATTCACAAGAACAAAGTAAACAAGAATAGTATACAATGAATCAGCACTTAAATACTCCACTCATTTCACAGACTAAGCGATATTATTCACAAAATATTTTCACAAAACAGGAGCTACTATTTTCAAAACATTGACAAAAATCACAGTCCAATGTAGCTCGTATTACGTCCATTCGTCAACTCCACCGCAACGGAGGGATGAGTCTTTTTTATAGTATTTCCATAGAAACTTCTAGAAATCTATCTCTATATCTCAAAGAATAATCGTTCTATCGAGAAGTTTCTGGAATATTCTGGAAGTCGCCAAATTGGCGATACATCCCTAAATCTGGCAACCCTTCTTCTAACTAAAAAATCCTTGAAACCCTGTGCTCACGTCATTCTCACGACATGCTGACGCCATGTCGTGTAGGAGGCGCCAAACATAACATTGCTCTGTCGCAACAATATAAATAAACATTTAATTTTCCAAAGATTATATTTATATGTATCGCATTTGAGTTGGAAAGTGTTTCATAACTAATGCTTTATGCATGATTGATCTTTCTCGTTTATGTTGTAAAAGTTTAAGATGACCCTGTATACATAACCTGTGTGTATGGGGCACTTCCTAAAGTAGGATTGCCACCTCTTACAGATAACACCCTCTATAAGCAAGTCCTGCGAGTATGAACTTGGTCGTTGAAGCCTGAGCTCAATCTTCAAGAAACTGGATAACAGCTGCGTGGTATGACTGAATCTGTCAGTCTCCATAACGGTTCCCAGAATTATGTGTTGTATACATTCTGCCATTGAAGACTTTATACAGGGTGTCCCAAAAAGATTGAAACCCGCTTTAATTATTTACCTGTTGGAGATAAGTGGAAAATGTAAATTGCAAAAATGTTGAAAATACGGTAGGAAATAAGACTACGTTAATGAACTGGACCGCCATTAATTTAAAAAAAGTTACATTTTTTAAATTTTTATACGACCCCTTGGTTCAATCACACACACATTGGTTCAATCAGAAAATTTTTATTTTTAATGCAAAGATCATTAAAAAAACCGCATATCTGTATCTTTAAAATTGAGCGAGTTATATTTAATTGAAAATTGAACATTGTGAATGGGGACGCTATATCAAATTAGAAATGTAAATTTATGACATATCACAAAAAAGATAAAATTGGATGATAATACATAAGATACCCAACCGAGTAGTGAATACCACTGCTTTATATGATCTTTGTCTGTGTAATGCTTTATTTTAATGCATTTGTGATAAACATTTTTGACACATATTAACGCATATTTGATCTAAACAATTTCCATCGTCAATATGTTTATTATCCCTATTTTTACTGATGAAACAGCCTTTCACAAATGGAAAAGTGGCATAAGTCAGATTTTTTTACTTTATCATAATTCAGTTGATTTTAAAAATACAGATATGTTTTTTTTTAATGATCTTGTTGTATTAAAAATAAAAATTTCCAGATTGATCCAATTTGTCTAAGGGGGTCAAATAAAATTTTAAATGTGTAACTTTTTAAAAAATAATGGGATGACTATTTCATTAACGTAGTCTTGTTTCCTACCTTATTTTCAACATTTTTGCAATTTACATTGCCCACTTATCTCCGTAAAGAATTAAAGCGCGTTTACATCTTTTTGGGACACCCTGTATACTGAATAGTTGAAGAGCATCCACGGGTTTGCAATAAATTTCATTTGCAATAAATTACATTTCAGAACTTTTCTTATAGGCACGTTTTGAGAGTATTGTTACAAACATGTAAAATGCGTTCTCATGGTTCGTTTCAGAAAAAAGCAAAATCACCTTTAGGGGGAGCCATACCTATTACGTCATTGCAGGGTTTCCATATTTCGACACTTGTAGCAGATTTATCAGACTTGGTGATGTGTCGGCAATTCGGCAACTTTTCAACGATTCGTGAACGTTCCCAAAACAATGAATATTCAGGAAGATACGAATCCCTTCTTGAAGTTTCTATAAACAGTAATAAAAGCAGACGTCGTTCAGTTAGAGAGCAGTTGATGTGATACGAGGTGCTAGATATAAATGTGAGGATATGATTAGAGAATAGTATCTGCTGTTTTGTGGAATGAGTGCAGCATGTAATGGATGTTTTACTGTACCTGAAAGTTGTTGAATGATTTCGTGAGATAGTGATCGAGCTAGTGGTTCTATATTATTCCTGTTTACGCTAAATAAAGAAATCAGCTATACAGATTTTTGGACTCATTCTCGTTTACCGAGAGCACACACACGATTCCATAGGATGCGTTGCAAAAGTATGCTCACAATATTGTGTCAGTTTTCCTATTGTATGTACACTCCGAAAGTTTAGCATAATTAAGAAAAAGCGAAAAATTCGGAGTTAATATGGATACAATGGTTCACAATCAGTTGTGGAGAATCGTGGAACGAAGGTAAATCATTGTGCATATGCAAACTAGTTCAGTCGATGTCGACATGCGCAAAGCACCGGCGCACGTCGGACCGAGTATAAAACGGACTTGAGCGACATGGCCAGTTGAGGCAGAATTTCGAAATGAATGTGACACGGAGCATTGTTAACAATAAAAAAAGACGAAATATGTCACAAAAATACCAAATGGACATGATTTTAAAGGCATGAATTATTGGAATGCTGGAATTCGGTCGATCCTAAACCGAAGCGTCTCGAATTCTGGATGTGTCCCAGTGTATGATCTCCAGACTGTGTGGCAGAGGTTTCCAAATCACTGGAGACGTTACCCGATGACTAGTACCAGATCGGCTAAGGGTAACAACCGTTCGGCAAGACCGATATTTGGTGATAACTGCCCGACGTCAGAGGAACCGTTCTGCCAGGCAACTGGGTTTAGCCCTGACAGCCGCCACAGGATTCACTGTTTCGAGTAAAACTGTTTAAAGGGGATTCAGACACGCTGGTCTCTATACCAGACGAGCAGCCGTTTGCATCCCCCTGACGTCTGCACAGAAACGCACGCGTTTACAGTGGAGTTTGGATTATCGGCAGTGAACTGGACAACAGTGGGGCAATGTCATGTTCAGTGACGAGTCCACGTTTAGCCTGCAAACTGATTCTCGTCGTACCACGATCTGGAGAGAACGTGGAACGCGTTTTTTCCTGGGGAACATCACGGAAATCCATCGTTTTCAGTTTGAGAGAGTCGTGGTCTGGGCAGCCATTATGATGGACGACTGCACAGACCTTCACATCTTTTACACGGGGTCGGTTACTGGTCAAAGATGCAGAGACGAAATCCTTGAGCCTACCGTTCGATTGTTTCTAGGTGCTGTTGGTCCTGATTTCATATTCATGGATTATAACGCTCCTCCTCACCGTGCGACCTTGCTCGACGACTTCCTGAAAAACTGAAGATATCCAGCACATGCAATGGCCTGCCAACACTGAATCCAATAGAGCATGTGTGGGGTATGCTCGGGATATATCTTGCAGCCCTCGGCTACCCACCAAGCTCCGTTCCGGAATTGAAAACTGATCTCCGGGAGGCTTGGAATTCTTGGAGCATATAACTCATCCAAACCCTCATCGAAAGTATGGAAAATCGCTGTGCAGCATGTGTGGTTACCCGAGGTTCCCACACACCGAATTAAACTGCAGCATCACATTGTTTTAATCATTCTGTCTCACTGAGGTTGCCACTCGTATTGTGGCTCTTTTTCTTTCAACTCTTTTCTTTGGATAATAAAAGTCTTTATTATTCTTGTTTTGGCGTGTTTTCTTATTCTATAACCGTATTACACCGGCATACCGGGTTTCTTTCCATTCCGATGTAGATTTCCCGAAAATTTCACATAAACGACAACTATGCTTAACTTTCAAACATGATTGTAATAAGAATTATCTCTCCATACTTGAAAAAAGTAGCTGATGCCGCCGCCGCTGTTCGACGAATTTCTCGTTTCTCGAGTTTCTCTGCTTCATAACGTAAAAACTATAGCATATAAAGATATGAAATTTGGTACACTTGTAGAGAAAATTTTTTGGGAACAAGCTGAAATAAACCGGTTTTTGATATATATATATTTTAGTTTAAGGAACAATTTATGTCAAAGTCAAGGACAAAATATTTGAGTTGCGAGTTCGGGTCACGGCGATAATAGCGAGACCACAAATTTCTGCAAGAAGGTACCTACATAGTTGAATTTTCTCGGCCCATTTTCTAATTCCGATGTAGTTTTTAAGATACTTGACTTTTTATGCATTACCGAATTGAAAAAAAATATCTCGTATCGGCACGTTCAGCGATTTTTCCATCTCGTACCGCAGGAACTATAGCAAACAAAAATATGAAATTGGGCACATTTATAGAAAATAATAAGGTAGCACGATGAAATAAACTGTTTACCTATTTAAACTACAGTTTTGCTTGAAATAGCTTGCAAAGCGATCTCCTCGAGTGCATCGGGTATATTGGAAAGTCCATCGATTTTCTCTGTTCGTAACGCAAAAACTATAGCATACAAAATTATGACATTTGGTAAATTTATGGAGAAGTAATAGAGTAACACGATATTAAGTATTTGCAAAGATGTGACGTCCAAGATATGTCTCATTGATATTTATTATAAAGTGATATTATAAATTACAAGGTCATTTTATAAAAGCCCCTTTCTCTTTCCCCACTGCATAAACGATAAAAGTCAAGGACATTTAATTTG
Source organism: Amaurobius ferox (assembly GCA_951213105.1). Taxonomy (NCBI): domain Eukaryota; kingdom Metazoa; phylum Arthropoda; class Arachnida; order Araneae; family Amaurobiidae; genus Amaurobius; species Amaurobius ferox. The sequence goes on along the minus strand of OX578154.1, from coordinate 107,471,704 downwards.
CTCGACAAAAGTCAGAGAACTTTCCAAAACAGATGACAAAAACCTTCCCCACACCGTCTTAAGTGAACACATACTATTTGGGCTATAGTGAGAAGTCTTTTCAGAACATACTCACCGAAAATATGGGTTATCACCCTTTTCCCTAATGCACGCCTGTCGGTATGTGTCTTATACTTTGGAAGAAGATAGCCGATATTGAATGGTTAAGCTTCGGTTCTCAAGAATTGTCATCCATGGAAGAACTTGACCCTTCTTTGAAAGTGGAGAAGGACGATATTTGACAGGAACTGTTTTCATATAGATATAAATAGTTTGAAAAGGGGAAATGTCGTATATATTTTGTTTTCAGTTCGAATATTAGATTTTACTTTCCCTGCATTACACGATGATGTATGGGGTAGATATTGAAATCGTGTCGAAAATCGCAATTCGATTTTTCGGAACTGTACTGTTAGGAACCTCTAGAACACGAGAAAACTATTTTTAGAGTGGCATTTCTGTGTTTGTGTGTGTTTATCTGTGTGTGCAATTATGTGTGCGCGTATTTATCTGTGTGAGTCTGTGTGTTTATCGGTGTATGTGTGTGTCTATCTGTTTGTGCGTGTTTATCACTGTGTGTGTGTGTGTGTGTGTGTCTGTTTATATGTGTGAGTGGGACTGTTTATCTGTGTGCGTGTCCATCTATATGTATGCATGTTTATCTCTGTATGTGTTTATTTGGATATATATGTGTATATGTGTGTGTCTGCCTGTGTATATATGCATGTGCGTATCGGTGTGTGTGTATGTTTGTTTACATGTGGGTATGTTTATATGTTTGTTTGTGTTTATGTGTGTGTATGTCTGTGTGTGCGCGCGTCTGTCTGTTTATATGTGTGTGTGTATATATGTGTGTGTGTGTCTGTCTGTTGTTATGCGTGTTTATCTGTATGTGTGTCTGCCTGTCTGTGTGTTTGCGTATTCATCTGTGTGTGTGTGTCTGTGTTTATTTGAGTGTGTATTTATCCATGTGTGCGTGTTTATATGTGTGTGTGTGTGTTTATATGTGTGTATATTTACATGTGTGTTTGTTTATCTGTGTGTATGTTTATTTATGTGTGTGTTTATTTGTTTGTGTGTGTTTATCTATGTGTGTGTTTATATGTGTGTGTGTTTATATGTGTGTGTATTTATATGTGTGTGTGTCTGTCTCTGTGTGTGTTTATCTGTGTATGTGTGTTCATCTGTATGTATGTGTGTTTTCTCTGTGTGTGCGTTTTTGTTCCTGTCTGTGTGTTTATCACTGTGTGATAATCGCTTATATGTGTCTATGTTTATCTGTATGCGTGTGCGTGTTTATCTACATATGTGTGAGTGTGAGTCTGACTATGTATCAATCTGTGTGTGTGACTGTTTATGACTGTGTGCGTGTGATTGTGCGTATGTGCGTTTATGCGTGAGTGAGTGTGTTTTTCTGTGTATGTGTGTTTGTTTCTGCCTGTGTGTTTATCACTGTGTGTATCTGTTTATATATGTGTGTGTTTATCTGCGTGAGTGTGTGTGTTTATCTGCGTGAGTGTGTGTGTTTATCTGTTTTTGCGTGAATGCGGGTCTGCCTGTGTGACTATCTTTATATGTGTCAGTTTATGTGTGTGTGTGTGTGTGTTTTTGTTTCTGTCTGTGTGTTTATCACTGTGTGATAATCGCTTATATGTGTGAATGTTTATCTGTGTGCGTGTGTGTGTTTAACTGCATATGTGTGAGTGCGGGTCTGACTATGTATCAATCTGTGTTGTGTCTGTTTACGACTGTGTGCGTGTGATTGTGCGTGTGTGAGTGTGTTTATCTATGTATGTGTGCGTGTTTATCTGTGTATGTGTGATTGTTTCTGCCTGTGTGTTTATCACTATGTGCATCCGTTTATATGTGTGTGTGTTTGTTTCTGTCAGTGTGTTTATCACTGTGCGTATCCGTTTATATGTGTTTGTTTATCTGTGTGAGTGTGTGTGTTTATCTGTTTATGTGTGAATGCGAGTCTGCCTGTGTGTCTATCTGTGTATGTGTCTGTTTATGAGTGTGTGTGTGTGTATGTGTTTGTGTGTATGTGCATGTGTGTGTGTGTGTTTATGTGTATGTTTAGCTGTGTGTGTTTATCTGTGTATATATGTGTGTTTATCTGTGTGTATAATTATCTATGTGTGTTTATCTCTGTGTATGTGTGTTTGTTTTCCTGTTTTTCTGTTTAAATGTGTGTGTATGTGTATATCTGTGTCTGTGTTTATCGCTGTGTATGTATTTGCCTGAGTGTGTGTTCAAAACCCAATTTCATTGATTTGTCGTAATTTTTATAAATTTGCCGACAATTTTGTAGATTTTGTGACATTTTTTGATTCGGCTACATTTTCGTTTATTTGGCAATATTTTGATGAAATAGACGGCATTTTAAAAGTTGCTAAATTTGCCGCCAAGTGGGACATTGGGACTGATAGAGAAAAGCTACCGAAACTTCATTACAATGCTATTCACTTTCTGAACATAATTAATTCCATTAATTGGCATCATATTTTATCAAATTCTAAACACTTTTATCGATTTGGTGACATTTTCGGTTAATTTGGCGACATTTTTAAAAAGTCGCCAAATTTTCTGCCTGTTCTGACGGCTGGACTGACTGGCAATCGCTACCGAAACGTCATTGGAATATCCTATTTCAAAACACATTTAATTTTATTGATTTATTGCCATTATTATCAATTTGGAGATATTATCGTCCATTTCGCAACAGGTAAAAGAAAGTAGTTAAGTTGGAAATATACAGCCAAATTTGTCGCCGAAGTTATCACCAAGCATTACCATAGGCGCCGACTACGGGGGGGCAGAGGGGCACGAGCCCCCGCTGAACTTTTCCAGAGGGGGCAAAGCCCCCTCTGGGAAATTTCAAGATTTTTTTCTAACTTCATATTTTATTAAATACCAAAAAATGAAGTTTTTAAAACATAAAAATATTTGAACGAAAATCCTATCAACGTAAATGTCACATCTCAGTCTTGTTTACATTTTCCTTAACATAGCTGCCTTAACTATCTCGCACACTAACCAAGCTGATCTTTACTCCCAGGAAACATGTTTACGCTAATGACAAAAACACCTGGTTACCAGAACTTTTTCGACTGACCACCTAATTCAAAGAGAAATTGAATATTTACAGCCATGTTATTGGCATTTCCAAAAAATAGCTGTTTCCCTCCAGTAATAACTATAAATGATTACCACGAAGTAGAGATGACTTATTTTGTCTACCTAAAGAGATCTTATCTGTAATTACTCTTGGATTCTATATATCAGTGCTGTCTTTACAGGTGGCATCCATTCCGTTTGAAGCTGCAAACTCCGCGGGTAAATTCCTGGTGAGCACCGGATGTTTGATGCAGCACCGTAGTCAGGCAAGGGCCAGAGGGAGCTAAGCCCCCCCCCCACCACCACCACACACACACACTAGGTGTACTCAGCCCATCCCTCTGATAAAAATATTATATAGTTTTAGTTGTGATAAGAAATGTCAACCAATATGTCATCCAAATTTTGCATAGAAATACTATTTATGAGATTTTTTTATAAATTGCTTTGTTTTAAAGATTTTTTAATTTAGCTGAATGTGTGGTTATAGTGATGATCAATTTATTTACATGTTTAATTTAAAAATATTTAAATATAGATAATAGTATTTGGATACTTTTGTATTATTGCTGGGTTCATTGTTTTAATTTGTGTCAAAATCACCTGATAGGTAGTTAAGAGCTGATATTAAGCGTTAACGTGTATTAACTTTCAAATTTTTTTAATTAATTAACAGCTTTGCTACTAGTTAATTTTTATATAGTAAAATCCATTGTAATTATTATATATTTTAATATTGATGCATAGTTAGTAACTATATGGATTTTCCTAATCAACTCTTAGCTTACAAATATAAATAGACCTAGAAAGATTAAAAATATTTATCGTACAATAAATAAAACTGCTGATATCATTCTTTCGACCCAGCTCGTCCGACCTACCCGAAGGTGTGAGATATCTGTTTAGACCACCGAGACAATGCCATCTAATCGCTCGGAAGGACTTTCAAACCCACAAATTCGACGTGTTCGTACGCGGGAACAGTTTAGGCAAAGCCGAAAACCGAACTCAGGTCCTCCGAGTACAATCCCGTGACTTAACCACTCGGTTATCTCACTCCAAAACAGCTGCTTGTAAGACAATAACTTACAAAACTTCCTTGAGGAAAGCATATATATGTCAGTTAGGTGACTACAGTTGCTTCGATGGCATTATAATCCCCCTTTTACAGGACAAAATAACCGTATGAGCACTTAACAACCACTACTGCCGGTCGTTGGGCAGTTCCTTCTTGGCGATTGTTAAGGGCAGATACTGTTCTTTCGGCCTGAAGAAGGGGCTTAAAATGACCACTAACCAATTGTAGTCACCTAACTGACATATGCTTGCTTTCTTCAAGTCGGCCTTGTAAGTTGTTATATCTTTATCGACTTTGTGAATCTTTTATATAATTTATCGGATTGTGCCCCCCCTGAGATTTTGAAAACTCGGCGCCTATGAGCATTACAGAAAAGTATGTGTGGATACACGGACGGAGAAATGGGCTATTCTTATAGTGATTACTGATAAATGAAGGATTTTAAAATGGAAAAATAAATTTAATTGAATAGTATTCTAAATCAAGAAATTAATTTTAACTAAATATATTATTCTTATATATATTATAAATATATATATATATATATATTTTTGTCTATAGTTTTAGGAAACCGATATCTCGCACACTTTACCATCAAAAGGAATGATTTTTAAAAAAATTTACCATATTCCTGGAAGGATCCAGAACTATTTTCTTTCGCTTGGTTTCGCTCTACACTAAAGAAAGCCGTTTATTGCGCTATCTATTCAATGGTGATTGATGACTCATGAAAGCAAAACCTGCCTTCTTGTGTTGCCTGTTGCAGTTATAATGTACTATTCTACTTGAACCCAGGATCATGACTCTTGTATTAACCATTACAATTTACTTCACTCTAAATTAAACTTCCAATAACCTAATGACTAGAGTTTACGACATTTAACAAATAACAAATATTTTACAGCTACATTCGCTGGGACTCAAAACACATACACACATGTATATATTACATATCTATATACAAATTATTTTTAACTCTCGCATTACAAATTCTACTCGAGACATACTCATCTACAATGAACTTCAAGCTTAGCATATTGCTAAACTGACTTTCAATCTGAACCTATGCTGATCAAACTACGACACACTATATGGACTCCCCGAACGTCCAATTTGCTGCTCAAGTCTTCGGACGAGCCGGTCGTTCTGGGTTTTCGACACTATATGGACTCAGAAGATTGCAGGCTATAACTCTCACTTCTACCTTCCATGGACGATCAGAACACATACACTCGCGAACTCGGTAGAATGGCAGAGACGTCATTCTAAACGTTTACCCATCTTACAGATCTGTCCAATCGCGAGCATGCTATTCTTCGGAATGAAGTATAGGGCATAAATTAAAATCAGCAAGAAGTAGAATTAAAATAAAATGATAATAAATAATAGAATCCTCACACAGTAGGAGCATGACCAGGATACTAAATATTGTAACTAAATGCAGAGGAACATGTATGCTTACTTTCAAGTATTGGTCAAGACGCGACCTAACTTGTGGTTTCGGGTTGATTCCCTGTCAATTGGGGACTACAGTGACTTATGTGACGTTGTTGGTTACGTTGTTGCGTTACAATGCTTCTTAGTCTACTCTGGAAATGTACGTCGCCCAGATGTCCTGTAGGATGAATATTGGCGGTTACCTTATCGGATGAACCAGATTTTTTTGATCTGCTAAAAAAATTATCCATGTATCTATCAATGACTCGAAGCTCTCGGATCGGCTTCATTTCAAGATCTACCGATCTTTGTCTGCACATCTTTCTTAATAAAGGCTTTGTCTGCACATCTTTCTTAATAAAATCGGCTCGTCTTGGCTACGAGTCGCCTTCTTTACCGGACTCACTACGTCGGCTCCTCGGCAAAGGCATTTGCCGCCCGAGACAGGAACCGCGGACGCCGGGTCAGAGATGCATCATCAAATGCATGCAGGATCGGACTTCACAGCAAATCACAAGTGCCACGCACTTGGAGTGCTCTCTTCTCGAGCTCAGAAAAGCAACTAACTATTTTTTACATTTCTAAAAAACATCCAAACTTTACGAACAAGGGCAACGACACAAAACAGGGACGAAATCCCCCCAACTCTCATTCGCTGTTCCCAAACGCTATAAAAAAGGAGGAGGTCCAAAAATGCTTCACCATTGGTCTTTGAAGCGACGCTCATTTTTTATGCGTTCCACTAAACTACAAGAACCAGAGGGCATTCTCGACAACCGGGTGGTCCCAAGGAGGTACCCCGACGCGAGCCACACCTGACAGGGCTATAAATTTCAAAGATTTGTAGCTCAACTTTGACATTTTTCTGCAATTAAATCTCTGAATATTTACAATCCATGTCAGTGCGCACACAACCCAAAGGCGCCAAAAAATCCCAATTCCGTCTGTGCAAAGGCCTAGCTATAAACATAAATAAAAAAACATAGTATACATTTCAATATATTTACACCATTCCCTTTTTCCAGAGTTATGTATCAAGATATGTGATTACAGTATCACAAAGTGTTTCAATCACGGATAAACATTTCAACTTTTATGATATAACCATGGAGTTGTGTGTGACATCATACACTGACAGAGAGGCCATGATATGAGTATTCCGTTACCTACAGAATGCAATGGCTATACTTCTTTCACAGTGAAATTATGATATAATCATAAAGCTTTACGTAGTTGTTGAGACCTAGACCGTCTGAATTACCAGAAAGGTGTAAGGTAACCGTTTGGACGGTTACCTTACCACTAAAAGGAAGTGCCACCGAATTTAGACCGGAACCCAGTGAGGGAGGCATCCACAGGCACCGTACCCTCCTTCCCTACCACCAACCTCTCGGAAGGACTTACAGACCCACATGTTTAACGCGATCGTACTCCGCATGAAGACGGCGGCAATTGTGGTAGCGTGCAAATCCGGCGCGTAAACCACCGAGCTACCGCAACCGAAATGTGCCAACAAAACGCGGTGTTCCCAGGTGATCACCCTCCCAAGTACTAACCGCGCCCGATGCTGCTTGACTTCGGTGATCTGACAAGAACCGGCGTTTTCAGCACAGTAGGGCCGTTTGCGAAGCTTTACATAGTGTATGACTTCAGATACTGAAAGTGAGACCCTGATGATATTTTATTTCTTATCATTTTATATATTTTTATTTGAGATACCACGCCACTCAATGAAGTGTCACGCTCATTTCTTTAACATGTTCAACCAATGCTTACCTGTATCCAGCGTCCCGCTCTGGTTTATCAACGGAAAGCGGGATATACACTCAGTTCGAGATTCAAAATAGTTCAAGCTTCTTCCACCGAAAGTAGGAAATATTTTTCTTGCGTATTTTTAGTTTATTACTTTCAGGGCAGAATGCCCGCTGTTCTGACTTGACAAAAATTTACAAAAATGCCTCCAAATAGATAAAAATGTCGCCAAATTGATAAAAATGTCGTCAAATTGATAAAAATGACGCTAAAACGTTAAAAATAGATAAAGATTAAAATACGACAAATATATTATTTTCAAGATATTGAATTTTTATCTAAGAATCTATTATAAGAATAATCTATTTATCCGGTCGTAGCGAATGTCAAATTTCTGGCGACACATGCTGGCGGCATATCGACAACTTAGCGAGATTTTTTAAATGTTACCAAATTGACAAAAATGTCGCCAAATTGATAAAAATATCACCCAATTGATAAAAATGACGCTAATAGGAGACAATCCTTTGCAAGTTTTTAAGTCTATCCTATGACGGGCATAAACTTCTATAAGTAAAATTAATAATACGCCGTATAAAATCAATCTCCACATTGAAACCAGGGTATCGCTTAATACATTTTCTAGTTCCTTAGAATTGTATCAAAGCTATTTCACACTCATTGTGGTGCAGCCTCTCAATATCTTTCATCAAATGGCCCCTTTGATCATTCCGACATCCATCACTTGGGGGAGTGGCTCTTGCCGGAGACGCAAATTGAATTTCTAGAGGAGTTGGATTAAACGCTCACAATGGAGATGTGTGGAGGACAGAACACTATTTTCTTCGAAAAGCGGGATAGGGAATCAACACCACCTGACAATAAAAGGATTAATGTATATGTTTGAGGAAATAATTCTCACTTTTTACTTTCCTTATATACATAGTATAGCGCATAAGGTAAGTACTGTGACTGGGTGAAACCTTGGAATTCGAGTTTTCGACGGGAGAGCACGTTTCAAGCATCCCTGATCATGAATCAAACATTTTTGAAATGATGTGTGTGTGTGTGTGTGTTTGTGTGTGTGTGTGTGTGTGTTTGTGTGTGTGTGTGTGAACACGAGTGTGCCTGTGAACACGATATCTCATGAACGAATGGAGCGATTCGGACGAAATTTGGCACAAAAATTACAATTCGTGAATACTGGAAACGCATTGTTTCTAAACGCCCTCGAATGTTCAGAACCCCCTCAATTATCGAGTGAAATTTTGAAAAAATCATCAAAAATAAAAATATTTAATAAAGTTACGTAAATAGTCAGTCATTTCTTATGTAATTTTTCATTAGAAAATGATTAACATAAACTTTAGAATGATAGCATGAACCGTTCTCAAGATATTGCACATTTTAAGAATAAATATATCAAAAAATCATATAAAATAATAAAATATTAACTATTGTGAAATATGTTCATTTTTTATATGTAATATCATGCAATTTATTTGGTGACATCATTCTCATGAATCTAGCTCGTTCCATTCATGAGAAAATTTACTTCGTGTAGTACTTTTGAATTTTAGCACAAATAGTATTTTATCTGCTATAAGAATAACTTATTTCTTCGTCCATCACGCTAGGCGAGATTTCGGCGACGAATTTGGCGGAATGTCCCCAACTTAGCGACCTACTTAAACGTTGATCAATTTTAAAAAATGCCGTTAAATTGAAATAAATGACGCTAAATAAATGACAATGACGTCTGACTGACGAATACTCAACATCGTGGAAAGAACGTAAGAATCGACTAAGAATAACCCATTTAATCGGCAGTCCATCTGTTCGGTATCCATAACGTTTGGCAAAAGATTTAACTTGCCGTCGGAAACTTTGCGAGTATATTAAATGTTGCCAAAGTGAAGAAAATGTCGCCAAATTGCTAAAACTAGCGATATATGGGAAGTAAGGTTTCGCAAATTCTGATTTCCGTAAAGGACATTCTACTACATAAAATCTGCTCTTCTCTCCGCTTGTCTGTAACACTTACTGATGCATTTGGTGAATTTTGAGAATAATTTAGCAAGGTATCGCCAATTTGGCGATATGTCGACTAGACTCACAAAAACTAGACTCACAAAAAATATCGTCAAAATTACAAAATCGATGCTGAATAATTGAAATTGACACCAAATTGATGAATTCGTTATTCAAATGTTTTAATATATGGACTACATCACTTATTGAGGATACTATCAATATTAATATTTGTCTATTTAACTTTGCGCGAAATATAAGTTAATTGGGTACTTTGAAATAGTTTTCCATGTTGTCATCCAGACAATCGCTCGATGTACAATTTAACGAAAAAAACACAATACCATTGATCTTATAGATTATATTTTGACTGTAAAAGGATTAAATTTATTATATATAATATAATATAGTATATACAGGGTCTTTCAAAAGTCCGCATAAATTTTAAATATACATTAAAAATCGAAAAATCATCGCATTGAGATACGGTTTGTATAATAAGTATTGCCAGTGTTTGTTTTTTTGACATGAAAAATTTTTGTAGTTTAAAAAGTCACCTATAGGTGGCGCTTACCCGAATACATCTTCGAAAAGTATGCAAATGAGTCTGTTATAAAAGAACTGTTGTGCTTTGTAGATTCTTCATTTGAGCCATTAGTAAACTGTGCAAAGAAGAAGTTTTTGCGAGACTGTTAACTTTGATCGGGAAAGCCTTCTTAGTGAAGTTGTATTACGTGAACGGAGAATCAGCATCAGATGCTTTGCGAAAATTCCGATTTAGGAAAAATAAAAAGAAAGGAAAATGTCCTATCACGTGTTGTGGTTTAGTTAGTCTTGTCACATGATTTGACACGCACAGTAAGTAATTTTCTTTGTATTTCCATTTCGTTCAGCACCACCTATAGGTGATGTTTTAAACTACAAAATTTTTTCACGTCAAAAACAAACCCCGTCTTGGCAATACTTGTGGTACAAACCGTACCTCAATGCGCTGATTTTTCGATTTTTAATGAATTTTAAAGTTTATACGGAATTTTAAAAGACCCTGTATGTATATGTATATATATATATATATATATATATATATATATATATATATATATATATATATATAAATATAAATATATATATAAATATATATATATAAATATATATATATATATATATATTATATATATATATATATATATATATATATATATATATATATATATATATATAGGGTGATTATAATTAAAATTCCCGGTTTGAAAATGGTCTCAAATAAAAAGCACTGATCAGAATGATTTGAAATTTTGCGTGAACACTCTTGGAGCAATGGAATTTTGTTTGGTGAAGAAAAATACAGTAGTTCAAAAAGTCGCCGCTTGGAGAATATTTGGCGCTTTACTACACGAGAATGCAATACAAAAGTAATAAACGTTGACTTACTCATTGTCTAATGACGTAATAAATGTTCAATATGCTGTCCTTCGCATTCTGAAACAAGCTGAAAGCGCAAAATAGCGTGTTCAGCAACAGATTTAAGTGTTTCTGTAGAGATGCTGTGGATGTGATGCGTGATGCTAGCGTTAAGTTCCGTTAAATTGTTAATGTGCCCATTAAACACCACATTCTTCAGATGCCCCCAAAGCCAAAAATCACGAGGATTGAGATCAGGAGAACGTGCTGGATATCTTACAGGAAAATGGCGGCTGATGATTCTGTCATCACCAAAATGACTGCGAAGTTGCCGCTTCTCTGGTTTTGCGATATGTTGTGGAGCCCCATCCTGCATGAAAATAGTGTTATCGATGCACTGACGCTCTTGCAGTGTGGGTATAACGTGACTTTTCAAAAGACGTTCATATCGATGGCCATTGACAGAAGAGGTGACGAGGCCATGAGGACCAACTTCCTCAAAAAAGAAAGGCCCGATAATAAACGCTATTGTAAATCCGCACCACACAGTGACTTTGGGGGAATGAAGAGGCACCTGGCGTAGTTCCTGTGGATATTCGGTTGCCCAGATTCTGCAATTTTGCATATTAACAGTTCCGTGGAAATGGAAGTTGTGCTTCGTCAGTCCACAAAACGTTTCAGGGCCATTCATCGTCCACTTGGATCCGAGCCAGAAATTGAAGTGCGAACATTTCACGTGCAACATTGTCCGCAGGTAGCCAGTATTGAACATGGGTCAGTTTGTAAGAATAACATTTCAAAATGTGTTACAAAATGTTTTGCACCGTACTGGAGGGTACGTCCAATGATCGGGCAATTCCAAGCGCACTCGTAGTTGCATTAACATTACGCTCTTCTTCTAACGTCTTCCACTATCTCTCCATCGACTGTTTTCCGTCTCCCGCCAGGTTTGATGTCCAAAGAGACAGTTTCTTCAAATTTTAAAATCATTTGACGCAAGTTTTTGTCACACAGAGGACCAGATTTTAACTTTTTCAACGTTCTGAACTTTCTAAGAGCTACTAAACAAGAGCTGTTATTCTCATAAAACAATTTGACAAGAATAGTACGATCTTTTAATGATGGAGTCATTGCCACAGAACAATTGAGATTTTTCATTAAGTTATGAAAAACAAGTCCCGCTCTTCCTTTTTTATAGCAAACGTTTATTGCAACGTCACTGTATTATGCAAATTTGTAGCAGCATTTGAAGAGCAATTATATGCAAAACAAGTTAAATCCACTTTTTGTGAAAAAAGATACGGCTTACGTTTGCTTAGATTTTAACATTGTTTCAATGGATGCATTTTTTTGTTCATTACTTGCATGCATATGATGATGGAAGATCGATTTTTAATTCAGTATTCGAAGGACAGCATATTGAACATTTATTACGTCATTAGCCAATGAGCAAGTCAAGGTTTATTACTTTTGTATTGTATTCTAGTGTAGTAAAGCGCCAATTATTCACCTAGCGACGACTTTTTGAACTACTGTTTTTTTTCTCTAAACAAAATTTCATTGCTCCACGAGTGTTCACACAAAATTTCAAATCATTCTGACCAGTGCTTTTTATTTGAGACCATTTTCAACCAGGGAATTTTAATTATAATCACCTTGTATATATATATATATATATATATATATATATATATATATATATATATATATATATAAAAAAAAATTTTAAAATTTACTAAAACTATTTTCAATTAATTATTAGTTATATACTATCCTAATTACTATATTATACTTACTATAGTATACTGGTTATTATACTATAACATATTTGTAATAATATATTTCCAACATTCTTGTAAAAACATATTTCCAACATATTTTTAAAGTGTTTATGACTTTGTTCATTCTCTTTGTCTGACCGTTCGCATGATATCTGATTTTATCGAAATGAAATTTTAGTATGTTGTTGAGACGGTCTGTGGGACATACGATATGAAAATGCATAATATCACCTAATGTCGATTTAATTCGGGTTGAAAAAATTAAATACATTGAACCTTATGGGACCTCAATTTTCAAACATTTCTTAAGCGGAGTTAAAATTTACAAATTGCTTTGAAAATTTTAGGAAATATTCAAATTATGGCGTAAAATGTAAACAAAAATTCAGTGAAATATGTCAAATAGTTTTTTAATGACACATTTTAATGATAGTTTTTTAATGAATATTAATGACACCCATATCATATGAAAAAATCAGGTGCCCATTCCAGCATAACATATGACATCAGTTTTCCTTTTCGCTGTGTAAAAGTCCTGATTTTTAAGGTAAGTTTATACTTATATTTAATGCTGCATCCGTCCTAAATCCGCCTTTTTTTCCCGTATTATCTGTATATCTAAATTTTGAGAAAATTCAATTACAATTTTTTTTAAATTTTAATTGGCTACTAAACTTTGATTTTTACAACGAAGTCTAATGTCTATAGCATACAGAATGTACACAAATCAAGCGATTGTAAGTAAAATGATTTTTATAAGAATTGTTGATTTTTTTCCATACCAAATTATTTATCTTTGGAATATGGAATACTGGAATTTAAGTGATATAACTGAAATATTCATTGTTTTTATATAGGGAAACGGACGATTTATAGCATTGACTTTTGACAAAGTTTTAAGTCTTCAAGTGTCGTACATGTTTGTAATACTGTGATAATTTAAAAAAATATCAGCGTTGAATGTATCATATTTTAGAGATTTTTAAATAAACTTCTTTAAAAAAATATAAACTTTGTTTAAAACAACTTTGTTTCATAATCAATGTTTTATGTGTGATTCATTCTTCTTGTTTTAATTGGATTTAATCGATAGATTGTTTTTATGTTTTCATCTTGCTGACATGTAATATCTTGATTTTTATCTAGTGATCAATTTAATTTTGTTGTTTAGTTTTGTGTGCTATATTACGTCTCTTCTATGTTTACATTAAGTCTTTAGTTAATTTTATAAATACATGATTTGTGTATATAACTGTAGCAATACGTCTTTGTTTTATTTCTCTAACGTAATTTTTATATTTTGATGGGTTAATAAAACTATATTTTTACTTTCCTTATATAGGTAATGTATAAGGAAAGTATTGTGACGGGGTCAAAAATTCGAATTCGAGTTTTTGACGGGAGAGCACGTTTCAAGCATCCCTGATCACGAATCGAACAGTTTTGAGGTGACGTCTGTGTGTGTGTTAGTATGTATGTGGGTACGTGTGTGTGTGTCAGTGAGCCTGTGGAGACGATATCTCACGAATGAATGGAGCGATTCGAATGAAATTTGGTACAAAATTCACAATCCGTGAATACTGAAAGCCTATTGTTTTTATACGTAATCGAATGTTCAGAACTCCCCTAAATTTTCGAGTGAAACTTTGAAAAAATCATCAAAAATCAAAACCTTTAATAAAGTTGAGCAAATAGACGTTTCTTATGTAACGTTTCCTTAGAAAACGATTGACATAAATTTTAGATCGCTAGCATGAACCGTTCTCGAGATATTGCTCATTTTTCATATAAATTTATCAAAAAATCCAATAAATAAAATAAAATCTATTAACTGTTGAGAAACATGTTCACCTTTCATATGTAATATCATGCGATATATTGGGTGACATCATTCTCGTGGATCTAGCTTGTTCCATTCATGAGAAAGGGTACTTTGAGTAATACTTTTGCATTTGTACTCCAGTAGTCATTTATATGCTCTAAGAATAACTTATTTCTCCGTCCATAACGCTTGCCGAGATTTTGCGACTAATTTGGCGGAATGTCGCCTACTTGGAGACTATTGCCAAATTAACGAAAATCTTACCAAATGGATAAAAATGACGCTAAATCAATGAAAATGATAACTGATTGACGAAAATTAAGTATCATGAAAAGAATATAAGTATCTACTAGAAGAAAACCTATTTTTTACTGTAAAAGTAGTAAATTCATTGCATTATATAAGGAAAGTCATGTGTTGCCCACATCAGATTTTTGTGGGTACATCTACATAGACATCCCCGTTAAATTTGTATTAAAATGCATGTACTCATCTAGTGAGAATAGATGGATCAATTCCTTGTCAATCTCGCAACTATTACAGTAACATCCTACAATAAGAAGGATTATTATGTTGAGGCAGCATTTCAATTCTACAGATTAGTCTCATTATACAATCTTACGTCTGGCTCTCAAGAAGGGATTTAAAAGGTCCGAGTTTAATGTATTTCCACCTTAAATATTAATGAGAGATTTTAAGGATCAGAAAGAGTTATTTCGACACACACAATGTAATGAGAATGCGTTGAATAATTCATACATTTTAATGTTATTAGAGCAACGAACCAGATCTAGAAGCAAAGAAGAAGATATAGACTGCCGACTGCTCCGTTTCTAGTGGAGAGAAGAGTGCCATGAGGGTAGTGAAAGAATGGAATAAAATTTTAAATTTAAAAAAGAACTAACTTATACGTTCAAACATTGTATAAGCATGTGCCAGGACTCGTGATAATGGGGATATCAGTGCATACATACATGCATACATATACAATTTAGAGCATATAAATGAAGCTTCCATAATATTTTTAATTAATTTACCCTATGGAAAATTGCACGATTCGCTAATTGTACATGTAAAGAGCCTTGCTGCCCCCAATGAGAATCAAGTCCTGGATCTCCGAATGGGTCAGCCGACGCTCTACCGTTTAGCTACTGGGACGACATTGCAACCTCTTATCGTCGAAGTGGACTCTGCAGTCTCCACCTTCTAATGTGTTAATGCGGAACGTGATCACCTTCATATAACACATCATACATTTACCCAAACTCATAAAGGTGGAGGACCACACTGTCCACGGGGAAAACGTTGCAAAACTTGAACTGACAAAAATGCAGTCACCGTGATTATTCTTAAAAAGTTGATATTTCAATAGTGGAAGTACTTACCGCAGGTTCGCTTCCCTGGTGTTGAGCGAAATTGCCCAACAGTGACCGGTATGCAAAGTGTAATGACAAATTATGAGACATTTTGTAATGAAAAAAACAAATTCTTTAATATATGATATGAAATTAATATGGATTTTCTACATTGTGATTCAATCAGGCAGAATATGGAACTATAGTAAATCAATTTAGACATAAATTGTAATATCACACAAACTTCACTGATTATTATCGGATTAAAACCGAATTATTATCGGATATTATTATTTGTTAAGATTTCTGAGATTAATTAAACACTTAACACATCCTCACAAATACTCATATCTGATTTTGAATAATCTTATAAATACCTTTGATTTAGAAATTATAGTTTATTACAATTCTGGACTGGAGTAATTAAATCATCATAATTAAATTCAAAACATTTAATCAATAAAACATTTCCATTAATTAGTTCCAAGGGCAGTAAAACCACCAGTTTCGTTTCTATATCATAGAACTTATATTCAGTCCATTTTACTCCTTACAAAATTACGTGAGATTTCTAATTACATTAGGTACTATATTTACAAAGGTACCTTTCGTTGTCATTCTTACTTTTGATTGGGTCAGGAATTGGGATTTCATTGAATTTAGGAAATTTGTAGTTAAAAAGATATAGACCTGACCAACGCAGGTCTGACTCTATCAGTTTCTTTGTCCCAACTGTTCTCCAAAAGTAGCGTCTGTTTGCATCTACTTTCCAAGCTCTGACGTCACTCAACATATACACGCATACCAAGCGCTTACATTACAGGCGCGCCGAAACAGAGCAGAATGAACAAGATAAAACTAATAGACTTCAACGGCCTTTTCTTCAAAGCGGAAAATTAACATGTAAATTCAGAAAACAGCAGTCTCTTCGGCCGACGAAATAGAGCAAGAATTTTACACTTACATTTAGCTCGATAAAAGCATTTAAAAATAGAAAATATGAACTTACACAAATCGCGACATCACAAATGTCAGATTGTCGGGCCATTGACACTATGGCTGACCACCTCCTGCTATTTTTACCCCAGGTTAACCTCCTGTTACTACTATTTTGATCTCAGGTTAGCCTCCTGCTACAACTATTTTTACCGAGGTTAGTATCCTACGTGACCAATATCCTCTCAATTTGAAATCGGCGCTCAATTTCCCAGAGTTCACTGAATCCGTACTAGTCGCACTGGGGTCACATTCAAACCTCCGATACCTTTGCACTAACCTACAGGGTTGCTTTTTTCGGACGCCATTGCAATGAGCCTCGCTGCCCCAACCGGGAATCAAACCCTGGATCTCCGAATTGGCCAGCCGACGCTCTGCCGTTGAGCTATTGGGACAGCATTTCAAGCTCTTATCGTTAAAGTAGAATCATGGTATTGGCGAAAGTATCCAAAATCTACTGATACTTTCGACAGTTGAGACCTTCTAATAAATCCATTTATCACGTTTAATACCTCAAACATTTTAGCTCAAGTTTTAAATTTCTGGTCACCATAAAAAGAAATTCTGATATGTCCAGCACATGACTTTCTCTGCAGATTCATTTCACGTATTTATTCAATAATTCATTACATAGAGTTGAATGGCACAAAATAGCATCCATGGTTATTTTAAATGATACTGAATTTGCACTTTTAATTCACCTTTCGTTTTCATTGGGTAACTGGTTATTTTCAAATGTTGCGTAGCGTAAATACAAAAAACAAAAATATCTTGAGAGAGGTTAGTGCTAGATTCATGGGGGTGGAACTAATTTTTTCCATCGTCAAAAATTAAGTATAAAATAGGCATTTAATGGATACATTGCCGCATACGTTTTTGGATTTTGACAATTTTTACGGAACATTTTGTACAAAGAGGCAAATTCTTTTATTCCGAATCGTACCCAAATCTAATCAGTATTAGGGTCACTCCTAAGTGACTTACCTATTTAATTTATGAAAATGGGTCAATTGGTTATTGAGCTAGAGCGGATTGAAACTGTGAACAAACACACACACACACACACACACACACATAGCTATATAGCTATATCCAAATTTTATAATATTAAGTTTACTAGGTTTGATTTGGAGTGGTTACATACATTGCACAGACAGACACATAGACAAACACACACACAGATAGGAAGATACACAGACAGACAGCTACACAGACATACAGGCACACAGACAGACACACACGCAGTCGTCACGTTAAAAATAGTTTTTTCGTATTCTAGAGGTCTCAAGACGTGTCGATTCGTCAAAAACTCGAGTTGTGATTTTAGACATGATTCCAATACTTTTCTTATACGTTACCATGTGTTACAAGGAAAATAAAGATGAACTCACCTCTTTTACTGTATGGGTTATGGTATTCACTTTTTAAAATGTGAATTTGTAGATAAAGAAGGAAGCGAGTCTTTGCTCATTGATGGGATTGTAACCTCATTTATATCTCCATTCCTAACAAAGCGAAATCAAGAGTTATCTACATTTCGTAATCTCTTTTACTTGAACATTATAGTAGGGGGAAATATGTTCATATGTCATTCAGGAAATGGGGTGTCACGGGGGAAATAGGACTCCAAATGTGCCAAACACCAAACATGTAATATGCAATACGAGAATAATAAGATATCTGTAATTTCATAATTAGTAAGAAGCAAATATGTTAAGTCGTGGATGTGTTAAGCCGTGAAGTTCGTTGGCACAACCCATAGATGTTAAACTCAGGTTCTATTTCGAAGTTCTCTCGTCCAGGAATAAATCCCTGAATGACCTGCAGTGCAATAAATACAAATGTGCAATAAACCCTTTCCTTGTAAGGCGTCCACTCCTGAAAACACAGATGCACGATTTCAAGAGACAAAGATGTTAAATAACCACACAGGTTTAAATATAAATCACTTTCTTTATTCAATATTGTAATTAAGAAGTTAGAGTAGAAGTTAAAATTATATCTGAATCATTATCAGGAAGCACAACGCTAAGTAACTGTGACAGTGACACTGGACTCAGGATCCCTACTAATATATTTTTTTTTGCCACGGGAAATAATTCAATGAATATAATAAGTTTTTCTACAACATAATAGGAATTGGCACAGCAACATTTAAGTATATAATAAACAACATGATTTAAGAGGTATGGTCTCAAAGCAATAGGAGAAAACTCGCACTCAGAGATAAGCAAAATAGTAATGATAATCAAACAAGTTGATATAATTTAGGAACGAAAGTCAGAGTTTACGTAATTTAAGGAGAAGATTCTTTATATTTATGTTTCCGTAAGACAGGTGCAGAGAGCAGTCAACCCTTACCTCTCTAGTCGGAGTTGCAGAAGGTTCGGAATCTGACATTCGCCTCATATCGCAGGGAATTTGACTTCATAGTTGCATTCCGTACCATTCCAACATCTCGACCCGGCACATAGACCTCGGGCCCCATCGTACCTTCCTCGTCGCAGTTCTCTCAGCTAGGCGTCGGGTTTTCCATCGATGTTCTTCGGCGATGCAGGCATCTTCGGCTCTTCTCCCCATGCCCACGAGAGGCCAGAAGTCGACTTAGGGCCGACTCCCGCACTCCGTGGTGAGCAACATTGAAAAATGGTCCAGGCTGACCTGAGAGCGTCGACAACCAGACAGGAAGAGAGCCACGAATACTCTTTGCAACAGCTTTTATGTATTCAGGCGGATTCAGGCCCCAGAATCATTCGGACCTGCCCGAGAGCTTATTTACAGCCTTTGACCAATCAAAAACTTCACAGGCATAGCCTCGCCAGCCCAAAGCGGGGTCTCGAAAAAAGAAACATACCCTCTCCACGAGGTCTCAATTTCATCCAGCAGTTTCTCTCCAAATCTATTGTGCAGAAAAGTGCATGCCTTGCACTAACATTACCAGGCCGCAAGTAAAGCCACCATCTGCTCTGCCCGGGAATAAAGACCTTGACTTTAACGGTCAAATAATAACGAAACTTCTCTCTGAATGCGGTTTTCACAGATTAATAAAATGGCTAAAAGCTTTCCTTTAAGTATAGAATATATCCTTTAAGTATAGAATATTTTGTATAATACATATTTAATAGACAAGAGGGATAATTAAAACAGGGTTTCAAAGATGTAAAAATATAGAATCTTGATAATTAATATATAATTTGTGATTTTTACAAGGGTTTGGCGAGATTATGAAATCTCGTCACAACAATATGTTCATGGTGATAATTTTTTAATTATCACAGAACTACAATAATTTATTTCACTTGGAAATTTAAAATTTCATTAAACTAAGAAAGATCAACCATGCATAAATCATTGATTATGAAACACATTCCAACTGCATTGCAATTTTATTTAAACATCCTTAAAATGCGATACATTCAGAGGTAATATTCTTAAAATTATCACTATACTACTATAATTTATTATATTTGAAAGCTTCATCAAAAACAAATGAACTTTATCCAAATGACGTCATTGAAATATATATCACCTGGCTCTCTATAAAGAATCAGTGATTCATTCACTTTTAATCCATTCCGTTCATTCATCACAATACTACGATCATTTATTTACTAATCTAATTCTAATTATTAACTAAATTAATTCTAAGCTTAAAACTTCATCAAAAAAATCTTCTTTAAAATTGTCTGCTTCTCTATAAAATCGATGAATGTTTCATTCATATCATCTATATTGCAGACCCCAGAACTAAATAATTTTTCATTAAAGAAATTCCGCAATTCTTATGCAACTCACCTTATAGCTAGATGTGTTTACATTCTCCATAAGTGAAAAATAGGCTTCGTTGTAGAAATAATCAAAGTTTGATGATCATTTTAACTCAAATATACTGTAATTGCGTTGTTTCAGAATATAGATATAGAAATTAAACAAAAATAAAGCTGTTTTAGGACAGATAGAACACTAAATATAAATTAAAAAGAACTTTCAAAATCATGATTTTTACAAGATGGATGCCATATTTTATTTTGAAGTGGGTCACGTGAGCTCTTCATATAATATAAGTGTCATTATTATTTTAATATTTTTTTCATATTTTTATGGGATAATTTGAATATTTCCCGAAACTTTCGAACCAATTTGTGAATTTTAAATTTGCTTAAAAAATGCTTGAAAAATTGGGTCCTGTAGGGTTTAATGTGTATAGTTTTTTCGATCCTGGTTCAATCCAAAACTAATTGGGTGATATTATTCATTTACATCCCCATATGTCCCACAGACCGTCTCAACACCATACTAAAATTTCATTTTGATAAAGTCATTTTTAATGCAGACAGACAGAATGGCCAAAGTCATAAACGCTTTTCAACCACGTTGTAAAGTGTTAAGAATGTATCCAATATTAAGCTTCACTGCACTATTTAATGTCTCACTCTTGCAAGAAGAACGTGACGGAACAAAATTCATACCATGGAGTTAGAGAATGACTGTTTACCTCCTTGATACATACAATAATGAAACACAAATCTATGGAAATACGTTTTGGCGATTAAAATTAGTTACTTTGACCCCATTATTTTCCTGTACTCTAATTTATTTAACTTATTATTCAAATTCTAAGAACTTATGCTGTTTTATATTAGAATCCTCAAATATTAAAATTATGTTTCTATACATCGAATTTATTTGTTTAATATAAAAACTCTATCCCAACTAGCATACTCCATATGTGCGATACCACTTTAATCCCTTCTTTCTGGTCTTTCTGATCGTTAGTTTTATATTTCTGTTAAGAATAGCGTCGTAATGATTGTCAATTGAAGGATCACTGACTAACTATTCGATCCAAGTTCTAGTATAAAAAAATCTGATGTGGGCAGCATATGACTTTCCCTGCAGACTTATATCCACGTTTTCTTTATTTTAATTCAATTTCCGTTCTCATTTGCGAACTGGACTTATTTTCAAAGGTGGCGTAGAAAAAATACGAAAAAACTAAAATATCTTGAGAACGGCTAGTCTTAGTGCAATGGGGTTGGTCTTATTCTTCTCAACTAAAATATCTCGAAAACGGCTAGACTTAGTGCAATGGGGTTGATCTTATTCTTCTCTTCATTAAAAATTACGTATAAAACAAGCATTTAATGGATATATTTATACATACGTAGATTTTACTATAGATTTTGATGTTTTTTGCTGGACATTTCGCAATGAAAAGTCAGGTTATCTTTTTCCGAAGCATACCAAAATCCAATCAGCACCAGCGTAACCCACAAGCGACTTATCCACTGAATTTGTGAAATTCGGTCCATTAGTTTTTAAGCTAGTGTGGATAAAGGCTTTTGCGGGCCATTTCGCAAAAAAGGCGGGTTCTTTTATCCCAAATCGTATTAAAAACTAATCAGCATCAGATTCACCCATAAGTGACTTACCTACCAAATTTCATGAAATTCAGTTAATTAGTTTTTTAACTAGAGTGAATACAAAATCTGCACAGACAGACAAATAGACACACACACAGACGTCATGCTAAAAATAGTTTTTTCGTATTCTAGAGGTCTCGAAACGTGTAGATCCGTCGAAAACCGGAGTTGCGATTTTCGGTATGATTCCAATACTTTCCCTATACAATACCATGTATTGCAGGGAAAGTAAAAATCTGATGTGGGCAGCACATGACCTTCCTTGCAAACTTATATTAACGCTCTCTTTATTTTAATTAAATTTATTTCACTTTTAATTCAATTTTCGTTCTCATTCGGTAACCGGACTTATTTTCAAAGGTGGCATTGAGAAAATACGGAAAACTAAAATATCTCGAGAACGGCTAGTGCTAGTGCAATGGGGTTGGTCTTATTATTTTCGTCGTTAAAAATTACGTATTAAACGAGCAATTAATGGATATATTTGAGTATACCTAGTTCTTTAGTTTATATTTTGACGATTTTTGTGGGCCATTTTGCAAAAAAGGCAGGTTATTTTTTTCCGAATCGTACTGAAATCTAATCAGCACCAGGGTAACCCACAAATGACTCATCTACCGAATTTTGCGAAATTCGGTCTATTAGTTTTTTAGTTAGAGTGGATACAAAATCTGCACAGACAGACAGACACACAGACACACAGACAGACACACACACAGACTGACAGACACACACAGAGACGTCACGCTAAAAATGTTTTTTTCGTATTCTAGAGGTCTTGAAACGTGTAGATCCGTCGAAAACTCGAGTTGCGATTTTCCGCATGATTCCAATACCTTCACTATACATTACCATGTATTGCAGGGAAAGTAAAAATATTTTACATGTTCTCGTATTATGAATTAAGCGGTAATCCATTTATTGGTTTGAAAATTTAACAAAAAATCTGATGTTGGCAGCACATTACTTTCGCAACAGACTTAAATTCATGTTCTCTTTATTTCCTCCATAGTCACCAGCTTCATAGAACAAAATAACGCTCATTATTATTTGTAATGACACTGAATTGAAACTTTTTTCATTCATTTCGCTTGGAAGAATGAGAAATAAAACTAAAATATCTCGAGAACGGTTACTCCTAGAGACATGGGGTGGATCTTACTTTTTCATCGTCAAAAATGACATATAAAATATATATTTAATAAATACATGTGAACATGCGTAGTCTATTATTTGTAGATTTTGTCGATATTTGCGAGACATTTCGCACAAATAGGCGGGTTCTTTTATCTCGAATCGTACTCAAATCGAATCTGCGTCAAAATCACCCTCAAGTGACTTACCTGTCTAATTTTATGACATTGGGGGTCCATTGGTTCTTGAGCTAGAGTGGATTCAAACTGTGAAAAGACACACACAGACTCAGACGTCAAATTAAAAATGTTTTTTAGTGTTCTAGAAGCCTCAAGACGAATCGAAAAGTTGAAAACTGAAATTGCAATTTTCGATTCATTCAAAGCCCGGCTGGCACTTTTAATTCAGTTTCCGTTTCCAATATGAAACTGAACTTATTCTCAAAACCGACGTAGAAAAATGTGAAAAACTAAAATATCTCGAGAACGGCTATTACTAGAGTAATGAAATTGATCTTATGCATTTCATTGTCAAAAATTACATATAAAACACGCATTTAATTAATGAATTTGAGCATACATAGTCTTTCATTTTATATTTTGACAATTTTTGCGGGCTACTTTGCAAAAAATTGACAGGTTCTTTTGCAACACTTTACAACAAAGTTGAAAAGTGTTTATGACTTTGTTCATTCTGTCTGTCTGTCCGTTAGCACGATAACTGCCGTAAAAATGACTTAATCAAAATGAAATTTTAGTACGTTGTTCAGACGGTCAGTGGGATCTATGGAAATATAAATAAATAATACCACCTAATTAGTTTTGGATTGAACTCGGGTTGAAAAAATGAAATACAATGAACACAATGGGACCTAATTTTCCAAGCATTTTTTAAGCGGATTCAAAATGCACAAATTTCTTCGAAAATGTTAGGTAATATTTATATTGTTTCATAAAATATATAAAAAAATTTAGCAAAATATATTTCGTAGTTTTTAAATAAAAATTAAAATAATAATTACATCTCTTATATGAAGCGATCATGTGACCATTATATGAAGAGAACATATGACCCAATTCAAAATGAAATATGACATCCATCTTGTCTCAAGATCGTGATTTTTAAAGTTCTTTTTAATTCATATTGAGTGTTGTATCTGTCCTAAAACTGCTTTATTTTTGCTTAAATTCTTTGGATCTACATACTGAAACAATGCAATTACAAAATATTTGAGTTTAAATGATCATCCAAATTTGATTATTTCTTCAATGAAGCCAATTCTTCACTTATGTAAAATATAAACAGCAAAATATGTAGAATGAGTTGTATAAGAATTGCTGCATTTCTTTAACGCAAACTTATTTAGCTCATGGAGTCTGCATAGCTGATATAAATGAAATATTCATTGATTTTACAGGGAAAAGGACGATATTTTCCGATAAAGTTTTAAGCATAGAGTTTAATTACTTGTTCCTCCATGATCTTAAGCTTTTAAATAAAATAAATTATTAGTATTGTGATGAATGAAATGAATGGGAAAATGTTAATGAATGAGATTCTGCTTTTATAGAGAGATCCAGGCGTGTTATATTTCGATGGCATCATTTGAATACATATCAGTCGTTTTTGGTTAAGGTTTTAAATATAATAAATTATCGTAGTATTATGATAATGTTAAAAACATTACCGAGGAGCCAGGCAAGTTATATTTAATTGACGTCATTTGAATAAAGTTTATTTTTTTCAATGAACTTTTAAGTTTTTAAATATAATAAATTAATATAGTATTGTGATAATTTTCAAAATATTACCGAGGAATGTATCGCATTTTTGAGATGTTCAAATTAAATTGCATTGAAGTTGGAAAGTGTTTCATAATCAATGCTTTATGCATGATTGATCTTTCTTGTTTTTTTCTGAATCGTATCAAAAGCTGATCAGCACCATGGTAACCCACAATTGACTTATCTATCAAATTTTGTGAAATTGGTCAATTTGTTTTTCAGTTAGAGTGGATAAAGGTAATTTTTGCGGATTATTTCGCAAAAAAAAAAGAGCTCAAGTTCTTTTATTACGAATAGTATCAAAATTTACTCATCAACAGTGTCACCCACAAGGGACTTAACTACCCATTGTTGTGAAATTCGGTCCATTAGTCTTTGAGCTACAGTGGATAAATACATTTCACAGACACATACACACACACACAAACGTCACGCTAAAAATTTCTTTTTCGTATTCTAGAGGTCTCGAAACGTGTAGATCCTTCGAAAACTCGATTTACGATTGTTGGCATGATTCCAATACTTTCCCTATACATTACCATGTATTGCAGGGAAAGTAAAAATATATCTTACATGTTCGCTTATTGTATAGCTAAGCGGAAATAAATTTATTGGTTTGAAAATTTAAAAAAAAAATAGCTGATGTGGGCAGCACATGACTTTCCCTACAGACTCCAATTCATTGGCTCTTCATTTTTTTATAGTTAATTATATTAACTTTTCTGGCACAAAACACAACGCATCATTATTTTAAATCTCACTCAATTGGCACTTTCAAATCAATGTTCGTTTATATTGGGTAACGGAGGATTGTTTGAAAAACGGTCTAGCAAAAATCCGAAAGAAAACTAAAATATCTCGAGAATGGCTAGTCCTAGATTAATGAGTTAATCATATTTATTTCATCGTCACCAATTTTGTAGGTAACAAGCATTTAATGGATACAATTAAGTATACGTCTTCTTATAAATAAATAAAATAATGCTGGGAAAGTAATAATGATGAAGATTTTTCTTTTACCTCTATTTCTTTTAAAGTTGCGCTTTCATACAAACCCTTCATCCACGTTAACAAGAAAGACAAGTATATTGATTTAATATATTCTTGCATTTGCTGTTAATGTGAATACTACTTTTTTCCGAATCATTACAAAATCTAATCAGCAGTAGGTTGTTTTATGAAAGTAAGTCGATTCGTTTTTTAGCTTCAGTGGATACATACGATAGTTGCGGACCATTTCGCAAAAAAAGGCAGGTTCTTTTATTCAGAATTGTACCAATAATCAGTACTAGGGTACCTCACGAGTGACTTACCCTTAAATTTTCATGAAATTCAGTCAATTAGTTCTTGAACACACACACGCACAAAAACACATACACACAGAGATACACATGCACATATACACACTCACAGATACATACAGACATACACACACAGTGTTAAACACATAGACAAACACACACACAGATACATACACATACACACACAGAGTTAAACACACACAGAGATACATACACACACAGTGGTAAACTCATAAACAAACACATACACAGATAAACACACTGACACACAGATAAACACACGCACACACAGAAATACACACACAGATAAACATGGGTGCTGTAACACAGTGGTTAGCGCGCGGGAATTGCACTCGGTAGGCCCGGGTTCGACTCCCGCTACTGTCAAAACTGCCGCAGTGTTGACGCGGAGTACGATCACGTTAAACATGTGGGTCCGTAAGTCCTTACGAGAGGTTTTTGGTAGGGGAAGGAGATTACGGTCCGTTTGGATGCCTCCCCCACTGGGTTCCGGTCTAAATTGGGCGGCATTTCACGGCCGTCCAAACAGTTACCTCACACCTTTCTGGTAGGTCGGACGGTCTGGGTCTCAACAACAACACACAGATAAACACACACAGAGATACACACACACATACAGACGCCACGCTAAAAATTGACATATAGATAGATAGACACACAGACACACACACACACACACACACACAGACAGATGCACTCACAGACAGACACACAAAAGCACACACACACACTGACAGACATACACACAGACACACACACACACACACACACACACATACATACACATACAACCACAGACACATAGCTGCCAAGCTAAAAATAGTTTTTTCGTGTTCTAGATGTTCCAAAACGTGTCGATCTATCGAAAACTCGAATTGCAATTTTCGACACGATTTCAGTATTTTCCTGTGTAGTGTGCCATGTATTTTATGGAAGATATATTATTTCCTACATCGTACGTTCTCGGTTCATGCGCAATATATCCCATCCTTTAATAATGGGAATTGCTTGTTAACTCTTCCACTTACGACATTGAAGAATGGGTGCTCTGATTAGATGAAATCTCAACAGAATGTCGGGACAAATGCGCATTTTCGGCTCGGAGCCTTCTATTATGCAAACTCCATTGCCACGCAGACTTATCAGGGTCGGTATCGCTCTCTACACAGATTTATGTCTGCATGTTAATCACGGTATAACGCGAAGTACTTGATTGCAATATAAAGAACTTGGAAAACGACATTTATGGAACGGAGTTTGAGATTGGATAACGAAATAAATGCACGATCTGTATTACATTGAATGGATTAGAAATGTTATGTTTAGGATACAATAAAATATATTATTTATTTATTTATTTATTCTATTTACTTGGTCGCTACAGCTGAAATCCAGCTACAGTAACCACATAAGCGTGAAAGAACAGAGCATAAAATACAAGAATACTCAGTATACATGTCAAGCGCATTCAAACAGGTTTTTTTTTAAAATGGACAGGAGTCCAACTAAAAGTCACAATATCAGTACAATAGGTATTATGAAGATCAACACATTTATAGATTGAATAGTTCTTAATGTAATTGTGTCCAACAGCAGTATTGTGAAATAAAGTTTTGTTTCTAGTATTATTGAGAGGTATATGGAATTCCAGGCAAGAAAATAAATGGGGCAATCAATTGCATTAATTAAAATTTTATAATAAAATAAGAGGCGAGACCGTGTACTTCTTTTTTAAGAGACATTGAATTAAATTGTTGTCTAAGTTCACTTGTGTGAATAACATAAGGATAATAGCCAGATATTCTGTAATTCATAGTACATAAAAGTTTATTTTGCACGATTTCTATTCGTTAGGAATGCAGAATGTAGATTGTAGACAGGGCCCCAGATCATTGCATAATACTCCAAAATCGATTTAACAAGGGAAAAATAATAGTCTCAGTCCTAGTAAAAGCACAAAATCGCCTTAAGGTCGTCGCAAGTCTTTGGGAGGTTCTTTCAATAGTCTTACCGGTATGCCTCTGAATGTTAATTGTATCATCGAAAGTGAACCCAAATCAATGAAACAAGTACACCGAGGTACAAGTAAATTATTTAAAATGTAGTTGTAGTTGTACATATTATGGATTCTAGCAATGTTCATAACATATCACTTCGAAACATTTAAATTACGTCTATTTAAACAGACCATTTATACAGTTTTTTCTAGTCTTATTTTATCGCCTTATTTTAAGTCTTGTCTTATTTTAATGCTAGAACTATATTCTGGACTTCAAGAACTATATTTTTTGTCTAAAATCAGAGCGTTGCAAAAGTTGGAAACATGTTAGATGCTTCTGGTCTCCGAACCTAATAGATAAAGATACGAACAAATTAAACGTATTTCATCTGAAATTGGATATGTTTTAGAAATATACAAAAATAATTTCAATAGTTTGGTTGTTTGAGTCCATTCACTTTCTCAGCAGTACATGGCAATTGTGGTGCACAATTAAAAATGAATTTATAAAGTTGGTTACTTTTAAAGATATATGAGCCAACGGCTCTACCGTGCTTAAACACCGGTTCCCGTTAGATCACCGAAGTTAAGCAGCATCGTGCGCGGATAGTACTTGGGTGGGTGACTACCTGAGAACGCCGTGTGCTGTTGGCTCATCTAAGTCGAGACGTGGTGGCCGAACGGTCAAGGCGAGCGTTTCCAGCGATCGATCGGTCGTCACGTTGTGGGTTCAAGTCCCACGTAAAACATGGATGTTGTGTGTTGTGGGCGCAGTGTGTTCCGCCCCCCTCTGGTGCGTCTGGGGCAACGTCCTAGGACGGCAAAATGGTTCCCGATTTCGGCCGTACATAGGGCAAAACGACGTAAGTCGACGTAGAGTCTAGTGCTGGAGAAGTCTAGTGCATGGCCATTGGAATAAAAAGAAAAACTTTAAAATATATTAAATATATTTGGATTTAATTATCAATCTTAATTAAATTATTGATCGAGAATCATATATTCGTACATTGCATATCTTGGCCGCAATAACCCACCATTTATTCTTTGCGCGAGTTCCTAAAATATAATCATTAATTAACATACTACACAATTGAATTCCACAATTTTTACTTTTAAAATAAACATTATTTATTACGCATATTATGATTACGATTGAACTTATATTCATTTTTTATACACTCTTAAGGAGGAGACAATTTACGAGACCAGGCTTTGCAATATTACTCCAAAATCACATATTCGACATATTATATAATGCAGATTTGCACATATCTCTGTTTGTTGTCTTGAATATTCTTGACCCCAATTCACTGTATATAACACTAGGCCCCAATTGACTTTGAAAGTACACTCTTTGACGAATATTGCCTCCAATGTTACTTAACACAACACACCTAGACGTTTATTGCCTCAATTCCATAAAGCATACTCGTGAACATTCTGGACTGCCATTCTAGTTACAATATTCTCGGACGGCCATAGTCTGAATTCCGACTGCAATATACTACACCTTCTAGGACATCCCAAGTCTCCAAATCTATGAAACGCACACTTCGTTTCTTTAATTCTGATTGTCGAATTGCCTATATATTTTTATTTACTCTTTCTTGCCGCATCACTTTGCCTAAGGTCCAGATACGCCCTCAGTATCTCTATTGGTTGCTCCCCAGCGCGATGTAACAACTATTACATCATAGACTACTTCGTTACCCAATGTTGTTTAGCTTAAGCCGTGACCTCAAGGAGATTTTAGTCTCAAGCACACCTGCGATTTCTGTATGTGAACTGAATTAATTGAGGTCATGACCTCCCAGAACATGACCGTCGTAATATGGCGCCTAGGAGTCAGCGCTTTGTTTCGCTGAACATATCGTATAAATCTCAAAACTGCATAAATGTCTCCTGGCCTCACAGTTATTAAAGGAAAAGCATTCGAATGATGTCGAAAATTGTAAGTAGAGTTTTCAACGGATCGACACAACATCTAGAATACGAAAGAACTATTTTTATTGTGACGTCTGCGTATGTATGTGCGTGAGTGTGTGTGTGTGTGTGTGTCCATCTGCAAAATATATGTATCCCATTAACTTATATTTTAACGAATTTACCAAATTTCGTAGGAAAGTTATTTTTGGTTAACCCTGGGGTTAATTAGGTATTAGTTATTCAGAGTAAAAGAACGTGCTTCTCTTAGCAATTATTACCATTGCATCCACTCTAGTTAAACATTCAATTGACAGAATTTCACAAAATTGGGTAGAAAAGTCATTTGTGGGTTACTCTGGTGCTGATAGGATTTGGGGATAATTTGGGAAAAATAACGTGCCCCTCTTTTTCGAAATAACCCACAAAAATCTTCAAAATCTAAACTAAAGACTACATATACTCAAATTTATCAATTAAATGCTTGTTCTATACGCAATTCTTGAAGAAGAAAGGGAAATGAGCAACCCCTTACCCTAGGACAAGCAGTCTTCTAGTTATTTAGTTTTTTTTAACATTTTTGCCATGTCTCCTTTGAAGGTACATGTCGTTAAAGGTACATGAAGGTACATAAAGGTACATAAAGGTACATGAAGGTACATGAAGGTACATGTCGTCGAAGGTACATGTCGAAGGTACATGTCGTAGTGAGCAAATTAAATTTAATTTCAAATAAATATCCGTAATATTTTCTGCAAACTCAGTTTACTGCAATATTAAAGAAATAAAGAAAAAAAATGAATTTGAATGTGTTGGGAAAGCCGTGTTCTGCCCACATCAGATTTCCTTCCTTATTGACGAACGCATTTTTGAAAAAACAACAGCGGTTTTTTTTTCATGGCATTTATAACACTATGGATGACCTACAACATTCCAATTGAAAACTTATTCTTTCGAAACACAATGTTCCAACATACAGACCTATTCAAACATCATAAATTAAGCAAATGCAAATCCGAGAGCCAAACTTCTGACCTCTTCTTTACAATAGGTTATCCTTGAAGACAAAATGTATTTATAAGGATAGCCGAAACAAAATGCAACTGTGCTTAACATTCATGTTTTATTCAATAAAAGGGAAAAAATTGATTGTCATCATCTGAATAGCTGACTGCATGGAAAATATATCTTGGATGTCAGGTTTCTGCTTGAAGAATGTTCTGTTATAAACGAATAAAAGAAATACTTCCCATTCTGCATCGACGTCAATAGTTGACTTTATTTTTTAAGATTGAAACAAAACATATTTTTATATTAAAATAAAACAAAGTTTAGGGTGTCTCAAGTGGAACCTAACTGTCAGATTGAAGAGTTCAGAAGTAAAGGGGGAAAACCCTAATCTATCTGAATATAAAAAAAATATTCCATCTTTAAGTATATATATATATATATATATTATATATATTATATATATATATATATATATATATATATATATATATATATTATATATATTATATATATATATATATATATATATATATATTATATATATATTATATATATATATATATATTACAATAAATTACATAACTAATAATTATTTATATAGTATTATGGAATGTTATGAATTTTTGCTAATTATTTAAAAAAAATTTCTCGAAAAATTGAAAGTCTACCAAAACTTTTAAATCAACAGATTTCCAGTATTCACGAATAACTGCCTAATTTCGTTCAAAATGCCTGTCCTGTTAACATCATTCATTTGATAAGATCATTCATTGTTACGATCCTTTATTATTAAGATCTTTCAATGAGATCATTCTGTGTCAAGATCATTCATTGAGATCAATCTTTGTCAAAAGCATTTATTTGATAAGACGAGGTCATTCTTTGTTAAGATCTTCCATTTGATAGGACGAGATCATTCATTTCATAAGACGAAATCATTCAATTTGTAAGGTCATGCATTTGATAAGACGAGATCATACACTCTTAAAATCATTCATTGTTAAGATCCTTTATTTTAGAGATCGTTCATTTTTAAGATCACATTCATTGAGATCATATATTGTTTCAAATCATTCATTGATAAGATTATTCATTTGTTTAAGACTAGATTATGCATTGTTAAGGTCATTTACTGTTAAAATGCTTTATTTTTACGATCATACATTGTTAAAAACCTTCGTTGAGATCATTCATTGTTAAGAACATACATTGCTAAAAACCTTCATTGAGATCATTCATTGTTATGATCACTCATTAAGACAAGATTATACATCGTTAAGATCATTCACCGTTAAGTTCCTTTATATTTACGATCATATATTGTAAAAAACCTTCATTGAGATCATTAATTGGCAAGACCATAAAAACATTATTAGGATCATTCATCAAAACGAGATCATTTATTGTTAAGATGCTATATTGAGCTATTGATTAAGATGCTATATGGTCTATCATATATTGTTAAGATACTTTATTTTTACGATCATACATTGTTAAAAACCATTAATGAGATCATTCATTATTAAAATCATTGTTAAGACCATTCATTGTTAACATCATTCATTTGATAAGACGATGCTCATTCATTGCTACATCCTGTTTCACGAATGCATGAGTTCCACCCAACAATTGCTTACCCTCTAAATCAGTGTTACTCTCTCACTTATTCCATCTTTTGAATAATGCAGCAGGAGAGAAAAGCCTATTCCCACACTTATATTCGAGTAAGGGGACATTCGTGAATATTTATAGTATTGTACATCTATAAATCAGCATAAAGGGGACAGACAGGTGGACGTTCTGTGTGTCTCTCAATCGGAGATGAGTGAAGATTTGCTTCGCACAAACATTCAATACATTAATAGAGTAGTAGGCTATGTGTATATAAGGGGATTCAAGGGTAGTTCTTAACCCCCCCAATCAATTTGTAAAGAAAAGTCCAGTAGTGCACACGTTGCGTACTTGCAATTGGGTTTGAATGTGAATAACGTTATATTGACTTTTGAGAAAGTAGAAATAATTTTCTTTGTTAAAGATAAATTAACCTAATCCTATTTAAGCTAGGAATCTAATAATATTTCAAACTTAATATATATACTCTTTATTCTATGATTTTAATTGCTCTTAATCGAAAGGTAAATAAATTAAACAGTAAATTGCTATCCAAAGATATCTTAATGATCTTCAAATTAATGATTTTTATTTAATAAAAACTCTGATTTAATCGCATTCTTACTTTAAAATTAATTAATGCTGAGCAATAAAAGTAAAGAGTAAATATTTGCAATTGTTGTTCTCTAGTAAATTGTTCAGAATAATAATGTTATTCATTCTAGCTTGAAAAGGTGAACATAAGCTCTAAATCAACAATAATTACAAATATTTACTCTTTAATTTGATTGCTCAACATTACTTACTTTTAAAGTAATCATAAGTTTAAAGTAAGCATAAGTAAGCAGAGTTCTTATTAAATAAAAATTATTAATATAAAAATCATTAAGATATATTAAGATAGTAATGTGAAATTTAATTTATTTAAATTTTGATTAAAAACAATTAAAATTATAGTATAAGGAGTATATAATATTAGTTCGAAATGTTATAGGATGAGGTAAATTTATTTTTAGCAGAGCAGATTCTTTCTGCTTTCTCAAAAGTAAACGTAACAGTAACGTCTGTGAATGTGGTTGTTCTGGCGGGAAAACGGAGCGTCACGAAACTTGCAAACACTTTTAACGAAACATGTTTACACTTTTAGCTCCCGACCTTACAGATAAAAATGGAAATCATTTTTGTTGTTTCGTCTGAAGTAGGGATCACATTATGAATATATATATATATAAATACTTTTAATATATTGAATTCTTTTAAAGTAGATATTTGAGTGAGAAAGTTTTTTTTCCCTTTTTCTAACTTTCACTCAAAATAGAGTAAACTATGAAATAAAGATATAAATAGTAAACAATAAAAATATGTATTAGCTAATTTAGTATTAAGATCTATAGTTATTATTAAAAGAAGCTATTAAAGTTCTGGAGTACGTAGTCTCATAGGTAGTCTTTTATTTTAGATAATAAATATTTTTTGCTGGCCATTTCATAAAATAAGACGGTTTCTTTTTTGTTCCAAATCGTATCCGAATCTAATCAGCACCAGTGTAGCTCACAATTGACTTATCTAACACAATTTATGAAATTGGGTAAATCAGTATTTCGGCTTGAGTGGATTACTTTGATTTTTGTGGATCATTTTGCAAGAAAGGTAGGTTCTTTTATCTCTAATCGTACCAAACTGTCATCAGCACCTGGTTAACTCGCAAATGCCTTAGCTATAAAATATTATGAAATAATGTCAATTAGTTTTTGAGTTAAAGTGAATATATCCATTGCAAGCACGCGCAGACGCACGCACACACACACGTTCTGACTACACAAACTGCTGCTCATACCTCAGGGTGAGTCGTGTGGTCTGGTGGGGTTTCGACACACACAGACACAGACAGACACACACAGAGAGATATACACACACATGCGTTATGCTAAAAACAATTTTATCAGGTTCAAGTGTGCTCGAATAGTGTAGAGCCGCCAAAAACTCGAGTTGCGATTTTCGACCCAATTTCAATACTTTCCCTGTACATTATTGCAGGGAAAATAAAAAGGAAATCAACAGAATTGTGGTGCACAATTATAATTATTTATGAAGCTGGGATTTTAAATTATTAAATTCGACATAATTGACATGGCCGTAAATTTCGTACATGGTGGAACTCATTAAATTATGCGTTGTGCCGCTGATACTCTCCAATTTTTACTTTCCTTATACACATAATGTATAAGGAAAGTATTGTGACGGGATCGAAAATTCGAATTCGAGTTTTCGACGGGAGAGCACGTTTCAAGCATTTCTGATCACAAATCAAACATTTTTGAAGTGATGTCTGTGTGTGTGTGCGTGTGTGAAAGTATGTGTGTGTGTGTGTGTGTGTCAGTGAGTCTGTGGAGACAATAACTGTCGAACGAATGGAACGATTCGAACAAAATTTAGTACAAAAATCACAATCCGTAAACACTGGAAGCCTATTGTTTTTATACGTAATCGAGTGTTCAAAACCCCCCTAAATTTTCGAATAAAATTTTGAAAAAATCGTCCAAAAATCAAAACCACTGATAAAGTTACGCAAATAGACATTTCTTATGTAATTTTGCATTAGAAAACGAGTGACATAAATTTTAGAACGCTAACATGAACCGGTCTCGAGATATTGCACATTTAAAAAAAAAATATTAAAAAGTCATATAAAATGAAAAAAAAATTGTTCCTATTGAGAAATATGTTCACTTTTCATATGTAATACCATGCGATAAATTGGGTGACATCATTCTCGTGGATCTAGCTCGTTCCATTCATGAAAAAAGATACTTTGAGTAATACTTTTGTATTTGAACGCTAATAGTCATTTATCTGCTGTAAGAACAACTTATTTCTTCGTCCATAACGCTTTGCAAGATTTTGGCGACAAATTTGGCGGAATGTCGCCAACTTGGCGACTTTTTGAAATGTTGTCAAATTAACGAAAATCTCGCCAAATGGATAAAAATGACGCTAAATCAATGAAAATGACGACTAATTGTCGAAAATTCAATATCAATTAGTTTTTGAGAAGTTTTAGTATCTACTATAAGAAATAGTAGATACTAAATTAGTAGATACTCAATAAGTTTTAAATAGTAGATACTCAATTAGTTTTTCAAGAATATTAGTATTTACTATAAGAAAAACCTATTTTTTTACTGTAAAATTGGTAAATTCATTACATTATATAAGGAAAGTCATGTGTTGCCCACATCAGATTTTTATATTTAGCACGAGTTATGTAAAGGATTATTAATTAACGTAATACTTTTCCATTTATCGCACCATTTTAACTTTAACAATAAATCATTTATTAACAACATAGATCACTTAATTACTCAATTACAAAAATTATTCAACTTGCTCGCGCCGGAGAGAGACCATGTGAGACCACAAGCTAAAAATGCCTAAAATGTATTTAAGACCTTCCATAATATTTAATGGAAACATACCTTCACTTTCAGCTTTGGCCATAGACCACAATTCTTGCATCAGCATCGTACTGGCTGTAACTGTGCGTGTTTGGCTCCAACTCGTACTGCTAATTGTACTGCAATTGATCTAGCCATTTCTTTGGAATCTCTACGGAACACGCTGCAACACTTGCGTAACACTTCTCTACTGCATCTCTGTACTGTGCGGTCTGGTGGACATATTCGGGACTCCTCATGGCATTTTGACCTCTTGCTTTGAACTTTACCTACTACTTCATTTGTTTCATAACTGTCTCTCCACTGACTTAACTCGCTTAACTGCTGAACTGAACTTTTAAATGAAGTCTCGTAGAAGTTGTGTAATTTCATCTCTTGGTTACAGCTTCCTTTTTGTCTGCGGTCTGGCACACCTTATTTCTGCTCTGATTGGCTAACCTTGGTCACTTCGGCCAGACATCTTCTCTAAATGGTTATTCTTTTCACCCAATGTCGTTGCTTTACCTTATCCTAAGAGTCCTTCAACCCACTTGTCTTGACGCCCCTAAATTTATGGTTTCCTCTGACCTTTGGGTCAGCGTGTTGTAAACTCTGACGTCATTGAGATTGAAGTTATTGTCTGACGTTTCAGACACAATAAATAACGTACGTAAAGCTGCCTCACAATAAACTGCTGTGAGATCGATTTCTGGTCCCACAAGAATGTATGCTAGATATTTTATTTCTAAAGCAATTAATACATAAACGAATGTCCTAACTCCAATTAACAGAATATTACCACATGAATCTCTTGGGGTGACTTTAACTTTTCCCAAACTTCAATTTCAAGTTGAAAGACTTTGTTAAAGAAGATAAATAAAGCAGTTTCATCGCCAGTGAAAGGTATACATTTTCCCAACATATTCCTGGGGGACCGTTCAATCCCTTCTATTCCCCTGAAACTTAAAAGTAAAGACATTGACTGTATCTTACAATATTTCATAATGAAACCATCCATTTAAAGACACCAGAGTGGAAATGATAAATATTTTATCGCCATGGGGATAGTGCAGTGTCGCATTATGCAAACCAACAATTTATCCTATTTCGTCTAAACTTTGCACTTTTTATCAAAGAAGAATAGGTATATATATATATATATATATATATATATATATATATATATATATATATATATATATATATATATATATATATATATATATATATATATATAAATAGTATAAAAATAATTTTTGAATTGAAAAAAGAAGGAAGGCTTAGCGAGAAGCTTACTTAATGGCGGTAAGGGGTTGTGACCTTACACCTCAGTTGTCAACAAGCTTGTCATAAATCCATTTTCCATCTTATATATTATATTATATATATATATATATATAAAGATATACAAATGGAAAGTATAGAACGGGGGTGACCATATGTCTTTCATAAAATGGTAGGGGTGGATTGCGACACCCCTTTCCCGTTTATTCCACTGTATTACAGTGGAATCTGGGAACAGTATTCTGTGGCGTCTTTTATCCAATCCTGGCCTCCTTTTTGATTTTGTTACTGTTGAAGTGCTTTGATCTTTGCACATATGGAGGACTGATCATTGTATTACATAGGTTCCGTGAGCGTTGCCCGGGCGGTAAAGCTGCTTTAAACGTTAAAGGGGTGTCGCAATCCACCCCTACCATTTTATGAAAGACATATGGTCACCCCCGTTCTATACTTTCCATTTGTATATCTTTGTATTCTACTTCGGAAATAGAGCAGCATAGCGCCTCTTCCTTGGTAGCGAAATGTTTTTTGGTATAACCCTGCATATGTGGAAACTTTCCTATTGAAATCCACTCATCGTTTTCAATATATATATATATAATAATAGTAGTTTGAAAATCCAATGAAGGAAAAGTAAGAAGCTGCAACACGATAAACCTAACTTTCTAAAACACCCACAGAATAAAATATAAAACAGCAAATCATCAATCAAATGGAAAAAAATACAAGCTTAAAAAAATGGAAACGTTCACTTCGTAAAATTCGTTCTCAAGTCCAAGTATTTTGATGAAGCATACACAAAATATATATGTTTCTGAAGAAATAAATAGATTATATCTATAAACTATTTCTACTTAGACGACATACATAAAGAAAGAATAAAAAACAAAATATGAATACCTGAAAAATGCACAGGATATGTACAAACGAGTCGAAACTGGGAACTCTGATTGAAGTGACCAATGTTGCCATTCGCAAAGAAAAAAGAAAAAACGATCTACTGTTGCCATTCATAAGATTTGAAAAACAGTAAAGCGAAAAGGTAAGAAAAAGTAATAAAATACAAAAAGAGCTACTATATATATATATATATATATATATATATATATATATATACACACAGTGTGTCATAAAAACACTGACTTCGGCATTTATTCCTTAAATATTGATCTTAAACATATGCAATAAATTACAACATTGCGTAAATAATGGTACAAAATTTTATGAAATCGATAAAAATTTTCAGGGGATTAAATTTGAAGAAATACAAAATTAAAAATTTTATACGGCCCCGTACAAAAACATTTCCAATGAGTAAAATGTGCCCCATATACTAATAAGGTGACGTACAAAATTTCAGCATTTTATCATAAAAAGTCCCAGAGATATGTTTATACAAATTTGGTGAGGGATTAATCACACATTAAAATGTAAATGTTTACAGCAAGAGTGCAAATGACGCAACGCAGAAATGCATCATAGGCAAATGATATCTGCCTCTTATCTGTAATGGATCTTTGGAATGGATAGACCACATTTTGAACAAGCTTCGTAATCTTTGTGTAAAGTTATTATTTCTACACAGGGTATTAAATCAGAATTATTTTGTACCAATAAATATCAAAATTATTATTTATTTATATAATCATTGTTTTCTTTCGTAATTTGTCTATAACCCTTGAAACGCGATCTGCCAACATGATTTTTCCCTGCTGAGAACCTATGTCAATGCATCGGAAGTGGTTTAAGTCAGCATTTTTTCTTTTCATATCTCTGGGACTTTTTATGATAAAATGCTGAAATTCTGTACATCACCTTATTAGTGTATAAAACACATTTTACTCATTGGAAATGTTTTTGTACGGGGGGGGGGGGGCGTATAAAAATTTAAATTTTGTAATTATTAAAATTTAATTACCTTGAAAATTTTAATCGATTTCACAAAATTCTGTACCTTTTGCGTCGAAAAATTGGCGATAAAAAGCCAAATCAGGAAGCTCCACTAAATTCAGCATATGGCAACCGTAGGTTCAAGTGATAGGAAAGGATGCCTGCGCGAGTGTTTTCTGTATCTGATATTCAAAGAGAACTCAAGTGCAGACATGTTACACGTTCATAACAGTATTTCAACTGTTCTGCACTCTTTGGCTGAGCCGTACAGCTCAGCCAAAACATGTATAGTTTAACTTATAGATGTTAATTTGGTAATCAATAAAAATTTACTCGAGTGTTGCTCAACTCGAATTTCTCGTAACAGAATCCACTTTTAAATAGCTGTTTTTTAAATTTTATCAGAAAGTTTTTGAAACATCTGTGTTGTTCTAAATGTTGACAATTATAGCGTGTCCTTCAAATTAAAGGACATGAAAAACCTTTCGATTGCTACCATATTTGACAATGCACACCCCGAGAGGAGCAACTCCCCACCCCGATGACGTCATGATTGCACAAAAATTGTATCATTGCTGATTTTTACAACAAGGATTGAAACTATTAAATATCGTGACCGTCGATCCATAAATAAACCCTTTTATGCATGATTATTTTAAATGTTGTTCTATGTCATGTTAAAAAATAAATATTTCTAATCCATTTCGAAGTTTCCCTTCAAATAAAGAAAATTCTATCCAGCTCTAGGTTTATAGATAACAAAGCAGGATATAAAGTTTCGAGAAATTCCATTCATATTTGTGGCAGTTTTCATATACACAGACAGAAATCACTCCAAAATGGACAAAACGTGTTCTGGAGGTCTTGAAACATATATGGACATCCAAATATAGAAATCTGAAATTTTCGTGAAAATACTTTCTGAATAGTACTGCGTATGAGAAAGTAAAAATTGCCATATTTGTAGAAGAATTGAGATAGATTTATCTTCCAATATAATGTGTTAATTTTCCAAATTTTAAAGATAATTATAAAAATCACTGCAGAGGACACACTAATTACTGGACATGTCATACTCGCATTAAAATATTTTAGATTTTATCAAAATTCAGATAGGAAAGCTGTTATAAAAGAGGTTTTTTTTTCTTTAACTTCGGTAATTCAGAAAATAAAGAGTTGTAAAGAATTGTATCATATACTATAAGCATAATAGTATAATTACTTTCCTTAT
This sequence comes from Amaurobius ferox, assembly GCA_951213105.1. Classification (NCBI taxonomy): domain Eukaryota; kingdom Metazoa; phylum Arthropoda; class Arachnida; order Araneae; family Amaurobiidae; genus Amaurobius; species Amaurobius ferox. Next base: position 107,430,849 of record OX578154.1, on the reverse strand, counting down.
ATACATAATGTATAAGAGAAATATTGTGACGAGGTCGAAAATTCGAATTCGAGTTTTCGACGGGAGATCACGTTTCAAGCATCCCTGATCACGAATCAAACATTGTTGAAGTAATGTCTCTGTGTGTGTGTGTGTGTGTGTGAAGGTATGTGCGTGTGTGGTGGGAAGGTATGTGCGTGTGTGTGTGTGTGTGTGTGTGTGTGTGTCAGTGAGTCTGTGGAGACGATAACTGACGAACGAATGGACCGATACGAACGAAATTTGGTACAAAAATCACAATCCGTAAACACAGGAAGCCTATTGTTTTTATACGCAATCGAATGTTCAACCCCCCCTAAATTTTCGAGTAAAATTTTGAAAAAATCGTCAAAAAGTCAAAATCTCTCATAAAGTTACGCAAATAGACATTTCTTATGTAATTTTTCATTAGAAAACGATTGACATAATTTTTAGAATGCTAACATGCACAGTTTTCGAGATATTGCACATTTTTCAAAAAAATTATGAAAAAGTTATATAAAATAAAAAACAATATACTTCCTATTGAGAAACATGTTCACTTTTCATATGTAATACCATGCGATAAATTTTGTGACATTATTCTCGTGAATCTAACTCGTTCCATTCAAGAAAAAAGATACTTTGAGTAATACTTTTGTATTTGAACGCCAATTGTCATTTATCTGCTGTAAGAATAACTTATTTCTCCGTCCATAACGCTTGGCGAGATTTTGGCGACGAATTTGGCGGAATGTCGCCAACTTGGCGACATTTTAAATTGTTGCCAAATTAACAAAAATCTCGCCAAATTAATAAAAATGACGCTAAATCAATGAAAATGACGACTAATTGAAGAAAATTCATTATCATGGAAAGGATATAAGTATCTACTATAAGAATAAATATTTTTTTAACTGTAAAAGTAGTAAATTCATTGCATTATATAAGGAAAGTCATGTGTTGCCCACATCAGATTTTTCAACTTTGAAATTTGAACACGAATTTCAAATTTTAATAGGTGGAATATGTATTTAAAAACAAAAACAAAAAATGTCCTTTTCATTATAGTAGAAAAAATGAAAAAAAAATTAAAATCCCATCTAATTTTTTGATAACAAAGCCGGATGCAAAGTTTCGGGAAAATCCATTTATATTTGTGGCAGTTATCAAGTGCACAAGAAATCGACCACAGACAGACGTCCATCACTCTAAAAATAGTCCAAACGTGCTTAGCAGGTCCCAAAACATATATCGGCGTCAAAATCTCGGATTCGAATTTTCAATACATTTTCCGATACTATATTACACAGTATAGCAAAGTATAAATCGCAACAAGTTTTTAAACTATTTTTTTATGTAGTATAGATAAATATTTTAAATAAGATTATAGGTGATTAAAGCTGAAACATCCAAATCCGTCCTGAATAATTCATGAGATGAAGAAGGAAGTCAATGGAAGATGTATAAATGAATAAAATATAGAGTTTTTACAGTTTATCGGTTCATAGTAAGATTTTCGAAATGATTTTAAATTGCAAGTTATTTTGTAAGTAATGCAACTAAGGAATTTACTACGAGCATATAACAGGTTATTAAGTATGTGCTTATACAGTGTCATTTGGAAGTACGTTCATGTTAAAAATTTATTTTGTAATAACATGCATGACTACAATATAAATGGCACTGAATATATAATAAATGCTATTTTTCCTGCGATACATATTAATGTATAAGAAAAGTACTAAAATTTCGTGTCGAAAATTAAAACTAGTGTTTTTGACGGGCATACACGTTTCAAGCATTCTAGAATACGAAAAAACGCTTTTTAGTGTGACGTCTGTGTGTATGTGTCTATACATGTATGTATCCGCTGTAACTCGAAAACTGATGAATCAATTTTCATAAAATTTGGTAGACAAGTCACTTGTGCGCGACCCTGGTGCTGATTAGTTTTTGTACGATTGAAAATAAAATAAATCAACTTTTTAGCAAAATGGTCAGCAAAAATGGCTTGTATCCACCCTAGCAGAAACACTATTAGATCAAATTTCACAAAATTGGATAGATGAGTTTATTGTAAGTTACCCTTTTGCTAATTAGATTTTGGAACGTTTCGGTAAAATATAACCTGTTGTTTGAAATAACCGTCGGCAAAATCTCAAAATCTTCAAAATCTAAAGTAAAACACTACGTATGCTCAGATATATCAATTCAATGATTATTTTATACGTACTGCTTAACGATGAAAATAATAAAACCAACCCCATATAAGACCCCCCAGCTGTTCTTGAGATATTTTTGTTTTTGCACATTTTCATTACGTCACATTTGAAAATAAGTCCAGTTACCCAATAGAAACGATAATTGAATTAAAAGTGCAAATTCAGTGTCATTTAAAATAATGATGGCTGTTTTATATATGTGACATTAAACTCAATTTAATGAATTATTGAAGAAATAAAGAAAACGTGAATATAAGTCTGCAAGGAAAGGCATATGCTGTCCACATCAGATTTTCCAAAATTTGATTGTTTAGTCACTCGTGGGTTACCCTGGTGCAGATGAGATTTTGATACGATTCGGGAGAAAAGAAACTGCTTTTTACCTAGAAAGCCGTTTACCTTTAGAAGCTGCCATTGCAAATGTCATGAAAATCTAAAACGAAAGACTACGTATGTCAAATGTATCCATTGAATTCTTATTTTATACGTCATTTTTTATGGTGAAAATAATTAGAGCCACCCCATTTCTCTAGAACTAGCCGTTCTCGAGATATTTTAGTTTTTTTGCATTTTTGCTACGCGGCTTTTGTTCATTTACCAATTGAAAACAAAAATAATTTAAAAGTGCATGCAAATTCAGTGTTATTTTTAATAACTACGCGTGTTATTTTGTGCCATTTAACACCATTAAATGGAGTATTGAAGAAATAAAAATAAAAGCAATTTTAAGTCTGTAGGGAAAGTCGTCTGCTGCCCGCATCAAACGTTTTTTAATTGGGAGTATTTACTGTAATTGCACGAATGTACTTACTTTCCCTTGTATCACATTTAGTGCCAGAGGTTAAAGTAAGTCTTTCTATCAAATTCAGTTTGCAAGTTAATCTTTAAAGATATTCCTCTGTCTTAAACAGCAAGGTTCCAACGTAAGTCCTTAATGGCCACTAATAACTTTGTAAGGGAAGGTGATGTGTGTAAACGCTAGATCTACATGCTATGCCCTATAGTATGACGGATCGATAAAGCTTTTATGGGCAATCACTTTTAGCTGATCATGGTGCTGATTAGATTTGGGTACGATTCGATAAAAGAACCTACTCTTTTCGCTACATGGCTCTCAAAAATCGCATATATCCACTCTAGCTAAAATACGAATGGACTAAATTTTACAAAATTGGCCAGATAAGTCACGTGTGGGTGACTCTGGTGCTTATGAGATTTGGGTAAAGTTTGGAAAAAATAGAACCTGTCTTTTTGTTACGAAATGGCCTGCAAAAATTGTTGCAATATGAAAGAACACTAAGTATGCTCAAAAATATATATTAAATGCTTGTTTTATAAGACATTTTTGATGAAGAAAAGAAAAAAAACCCCACTCCATTACTCTAGGATTAACCGTTCTCGAGATATTTCAGTTGTTTAGCATTTTCTTTACGCGGTCTTTGGAAAAATGTCCAATTAGCAAATAGAAACAAAAATTGAATTAAAAGTGGAAATTTAATGTTATTTTGTGGAATTAACTTCAATTTAATGAATTACTAAAAAAATAAAAAACAAGAGCGATCAATCATGCTTAAAGCATTGATTATGAAACACTTTCCAAATTCAATGCAATTTTATTTAAACATGTCTAAAATGCAATACATTCCTCGGTGATATTTTAAAACTTATCACAATACTACATTAATTTATTATATTTGAAAACTTAAACCTTCATCGAAAAAAATGAACTTCATTCAAATGATGGCATTGAAATATAAATAACCTAGTTTAAACATCTCTAAAATGTGATACATTCCTCGGTGATAATTTTAGAATTATCATAATACTACGATAATTTATTATATTTCAAAACTTCATCGAAAACAACCGAAATTCATTCAAATGACGTCATAGAAAAAATAACACGCCTGACTCTCTCTATAAAAGCAGCATTTCATTCAAAAACAATTTCCCATTCATTTCATTCATCACAATACTATAATAATTTATTTTATTTTAAAATTAAGACCATGGAGCTACAAGTAATTAAACTCTATGCTTAAAACTTCATCGAAAAAAATCGTCCTTCTCTTTGTAAAATCAATGAATATTTCATTCATATCAGCCATGCAGACTCCATGAGCTAAATAATTTTGTGTTAAAGAAATACAGCAATTCTAATGCAACTCATTCTACATATTTTGCTGTTTACATTTTACATAAGTGAAAAATAGGCTTCGTTGTTGAAATGATCAAATTTGGATGATCATTTAAACTCAAATATATTGTAATCGCGTTATTTCAGTTTGTAGATGCACAGAATTTAAGCAAAAATATAGTGGTTTTAGGACGGATACAAAACTCAATATGAATTAAAATGAACTTTAAAAATGATGATTTTGAGACAAGATGGATGCCATATATCATTTTAAAGTGGGTCACGTGATCTTTTCATATCATGGTCACGTGATCGCTCCATATAAGAGATGTAATTATTAATTTAATTTTTATTTAAAAATCTACAGAATGTATTTCGAACTTTTTTTTATATATTTTACGGAATAATTTGAATATTACCTAAAATTTTCGATGCAATTTGTGAATTTTAAATCCGCTTTAAAAATGCTTGAAAAATTAGGTCCCTTAGGGCTCAATGTATTTCATTTTTTCAACCCAGGTTCAATCCAAAACTAATTGAGTGATATTATTCATTTATATTCCCATAGGTCCTACAGACCGTCTGAACAACATACTAAAATTTCATTTTGATTAAGTCATTTTTACGACAGTTATCGTGCTAACGGACAGACAGACAGACAGACAAACAAAATGAACAAAGTCATAAAAACTTTTCAACTTCGCTGTAAAGTGTTAATAAAAACCAGTACGGTGGATCTTATAAATCATTTTTAACACTTTCCAGCATTGTTGAAAAGTAAGTGTTTATGACTTTGGTCATTCTATCTGTCTGTCCGTTCGCACAATAACTGCCGTAAAACTGACTTTTTTACGGCAGTTATTGTTGAAATTTTTGTTGTTGGTGTGACGGTTTGTGGTACATATGGGAATGATAATGAAAAATATCACCCAATTGGTTTCAGAGTGAATTCGGTTTGAAAAAATGAAATGCATTATACCCTACGGGACCTCAATTTTCAAACATTTTTTAAACGACGATAAAATTCACAAATTGATTCGAAAATTTTAGGAAATGTTCAAATTATCCCATAAAATATATAAAAACATTTCAGCAAAATATGTCTGAGTAGTTTTTAAATCAAAATCAAAATAGTAATAACACCCATATTATATGAAGGGATCATTTGACCCACGTCAAAGAAAAATAGGGCCTCCACCTTCTTCTAGTGCCAAAAACGGGATTTTAAAAGTTCTTTTAAATTTATATTGAATGGTGCATCTGTCCTAAAACCTCTTTATTTTTCCGTATTTTCTATTCATCTATATTCCGTTGATTATAAAGAGAAATACTACAACGAAGCCTAATTTTAATGGATGTAGAATGTAAACAAGTGATTAAAAGATGAATTGTATAATAATTGCTTAAATGCTTGTACTCAAAATTATTGAGCTGTGGAGTTCGGATTATAAGTGATATAAATGAATATTCATTTATTTTAAAAAGAGAAGCAGACGATTTTTGCATTACGTTTTTTGATGAAATTTTAAGTTTTCAAGTAAAATAAATTATTGTACTGTGATACCTTTTAAATATCACCGCTGAATATATCACATTGTAGAGATGTTTAAATAAAATTGCATTTCAGTTGAAAAGTATTTCATAATCAATGATTTATGCATGATTGATCGTTCTTATTCATTATGAAATAAGTCAATTCATGTTATTATATTGCGAAAGTTATATGCTTCCCACACTGCATTTTTTAAATAGTTGGATGAATTAAAAAAAGTATATCTATCCTGCTAAATGAGTATGCACGCATTTTGAAAAAATAAATTCAGCGTTAGACAAATACATAGAATCAAACAAATATTGCAATTTTACTCAGCTGCAGTAACTTATGCTCAAGCAAATCCAATACATGAAAAGAAAATTATTCTTTGCAAATTCCAATTGAATGATGTCTTTTCATCTCCATCAAAGAGAGTCTATACTGTTTATTCCTTTGGGAGTTTCTCATTGAAGTAAATCATTCCAATTACTTCCATATTTCCATTCGAATGTTTAATTTTTTTACAAAATAATGTATGAATGCATAGTAAATATTATAATATGATACAATGCATCTTAATGTACAGTCAATGTGTTGCAGAATAAATCTTCATACGAAGTAAACATTTTTACGTCAGGTAAGGAATTTGAATATAGATAATATTTTTATGTCAAATAATACAACTTATTATTCAGTTAATATTTAAATGGCAAGTATTTTAGAATAAATATTTATACTACGACTCATATATATATATATATATATATATATATATATATATATATATATTTATATATATATATATATTTAGTGGTATAAGTATTTAGAGGTATAAATATTGAGTTTTGGTATAAATATATATTCTAAAATATGTGATATTTAAATATTAACTGGATAATAAGTTATATTATGTGACATAAATATAAACAGACTATATTCAAATTATAATTTAAAAATTACCAACAACTGGAAAATATCTATCAAAATTCATTAAGTCATATAAATCATATTGTGAAGATTATGCGCTTATTGCTGCGAACACACTCCCTCATTGGCCATTTTATTGCACCCAGCCAGTATGTTTACTTTTCTTTATTGTTTTCATCTCGATTGTGAGGTTTTCAGGGTTATTGTCGTTTGAATTAATACATATCTATGCATACATATATATATAATCTGTTTCTCAATTTTGAAATCTCACCATTGATATTTGTGTATCGCTTGATGGCAAGATATATGCTTTTCATTCGCCAGTCTACTTTTTCTATCTTAGCATTTTACTTTCCCTGCAATGCAAAGGTAATGCATAGGGAAAGTATTGGAATCAAGTCGAAAATCGCAATTTGAGTTTTCGACGGATCTACACGTTTCAAGACCTCTAGGATACGAAAAAACTATTTTTAGCGTGACGTCTGTGTATCTGTCTGTCTGTCTGTCTGTCTGTCTGTGCAATGTATGTATCCACTCTAACTCAAAAACTAATGGGCCGAATGTTATAAAATTTGGTAGGTAAGACGACTGGGTATTACTCTGATGCTGATTAGTTTTTGGTACAATTCGGAAAAAAAGAACCCGCCTTTTTTGCGAATTGGCCCTCAAAAATCTCATGTAGTTACTCTAGCTGAAATACAAATTGATCAAATTTCACAAAATTTGGTAGATAAATCACATGGGGGATACTCTAATCCTGATAAGATTTTAGTACGATTCGGAAAAGAACAACCTGCCTTTTTTTACGAAATGGCCAGCAAAAATCTTCAATATGTAAATAAAACTACGTATGTTCAAATGTAGCAATTAAATGCTTGTTTTATACGTAAATTTTGACGAGGAAAAGAATAAGAACAATTCTATTACAGTATGACTAACCGTTCTCAAGACATTTAAGATTTTTCGCGTTTTTTATGCTGCCTTTGGAAAATGTCCAATTACCAAATAAAAGCAGAAATTGAATTAAAAATGTAAATTTAGTATTATTTTGTGCAATTAAACTCAATTTAATGACTTCAAAAAGGAATGAAGAAGAAATGAAGCTGAATCTGCAGCTAAAGTAATGTGCTGTCCGCATCAGATTTTTTACTTTCCCTACAATACATGTTAATGTATAGGGAAAGAATTTTGATCATGTCAAAAATCGCAACTCGACTTTTCGATGGATCTACACGTTTCGAGACCTCTAGAATACGAAAAAACTATTTTTTGCGTGTCGTCTGTGTGTGTGTCTGTCAGTCTGTGCAATGTATGTATTCACTCTAACTCAAAAACTTATTGACCGATTTTCATAAAATTTGGTAGGTAAGTCACTTGGGTATAACCTTGGTGCTGATTAGTTTTTGGTATGATTTGTAAAAACAGAACCCGCCTCTTTTGCGAAATGACCCATAAATATTTCATGTATCCACTCTAGCTAAAATACTAATTGACCAAATGTCACAAAATTTGGTAGGTAAGTTACTTGTACGATGCTTGGTGCTGATTAGATTTTGGTATGAATCGGAAAAGAACAATCTGCCTTTTTTTACGAAAAGGCCCGCAAAAATGTCATGTTTCCACTCTATCCAAAATCTAAAAAAATGCTACGTATGTTCAAATATATCAATTATATGCCTGTTTCATGCGTAATGTTTGATGAGGAAAAGAATAAGAACAACTCTTTTACGAAATGACTCGCAAAAATCTCATGTATCCAGTCTAGATATAAAACTAATTGACCAAATGTCACAAAATTTGGTAGATAAGTTACTTGTGTGATACTCTGGTGCTGATTAGATTTTGGTACGATTCGGAAAAAAACAACCTG